>JAVXUP010003690.1:55000-56709 GCA_033070095.1 Escallonia herrerae | reverse complement strand
ACCATCTCTTCGTCCATCTATCGCGGATGGAAGGGCCAAATCTAATTATTTTTAAAGATGCTCGGTCGTCCGCTATATAATGTGGCTGATGGTATTTTTGACAAACTTATCCTTAATCTGAAATAAATAAAGTGCTCGTTTGTCACGAAATGTAGCAAACGATTAGGTTGCTAGTCATTACACTTCGATATGTCTCTTTCCGTACTCTCTCTTTCTCTTGCTCGCTCACTCGCCCCGCCCCGCCTCCTTCCTCCCTCCCTCCCTCCCTCCCTCTACCCCTTCATCTCCTTATTACAGGTGCCGCCATTGGTCGCAACCTCACTTGTCTCCCCGCGTGCAGCCATCAATTACGACACCCATACCGACGTCACACGAACATCACCCACCACGCAGCACCACCATTATTTTCAGCACCCATCACAGCTATCGTTGTGCGATCTTGGCTCTACATCGCCCATAGCGAACACCCCTGCCGCCACCACCACCATCACCACTACCACTGGTAGTGTGTGATGGTGATTGTGATGTTGTCTTGGCTGAAGGATTCGGGTTTGTTGGTTGTGGTAGAGTTGCACAGTGTTTCTGCCGTGGTCGTTGCTATTGTAGGTTTGATGGTTGTTTTGCAGTTGTGGGTTTAATTGTTTTGCCTCATCAACGTATTGCAAAGACAAAACAGAAAAAGAATTTGCTTGATGATGCTCTCGTTGATGATTGAAATATAGAGAAGAAACATTTGAATCATGATAATTTTGTTAGTTTTAATTTGTGGGAAGCATCCATACAGAACCTTGAACACCCAAGAAGATAGACCCAAGAAGACATAATAAAATGAGTCTACTATCGTCTGCTACATTATTTAGCAAACAATCAGGGGTTATGTTCTCACGAATGAGGGGTAATGTGATAAAAAAATAAAATTGTATGTTACATAATGTAACGTACGACGGGAAAGTTTAAAAAAAAGTAGATCTAACCCGTCCATCCGCAATAGATGAACGGCCAAATGACGCTGACAACTTAACTAACTAACTAACTATATATATATATATATATATATATATATATATATATATATATATATATGTGTGTGTGTGTGTCCAGATCGCGCTGGGGACGGCTAGATCGAGAGCTTGAGCGGCCATTTTTTTCGTCGTCCGCTACATTATGTAGCAAACGACAAAAAATTATCCACTACATAATGTAACGGAAGGTCAAATCGCGCTGACAACTTGCTAGCGCTAGCAATAGATTATGACATATATATATATATATATATATATATATATATATATATATATATATATATATATATATATATGTAGCTGATCCGTTGATAGCGCTAGCAAAATAGGAGATTTTGCTAGCGCGATCTGGCCGTCCACTGGCGATCTGTGGACGGACCAAATCTTCTTTTTTTTATATATTTTTTTAAGTCCGTCCGCTACATTATGTAGCGGATAATTTTTTGACAAAAATACCCTCTAGTCCCATCCGCTACATAATGTAGCGGACGAGCAAGCAGGCACGATTTTTTTCCTCTTTCTGTCCTTTTTCTCTTATACTTCTGACATGTTTCTCTCTCTCTCTCTCTCTCTCTCTCTCTTGTGTCTCTCATTAATTTCTGACACTCTCCCTCGTTCCTTTGTCTCTCTCTCATTTCTCTCATCAATTTATGACTCTCTCTCTCTCTCTGTTCTCTCACCATATTC
>JAVXUP010003690.1:0-50000 GCA_033070095.1 Escallonia herrerae | reverse complement strand
ATGTGTGGTGTGTGGATACATGGTAATGCATGAGTGGAATGAAATGGGTCTGAAGAGTGTAGTGTGTCTAGTGCAGTGTGTTTATATATAAATGTGTGTGTATGTGTAAATGAAAGAAGAAGAGGGGGACCCACTGCCTCACGGCAGTGGGCGTGTGAAGTGATATAAGTACCTTTGGGTGGGTATTGAGGAAGAAGGAGAGAGAGAGAGAGAGAGAGAGAGAGAGAGAGAGAGGAAAAGAAGGAGAAAGGACAGTGAGAGAAAAGAAAGAGATGTCTGAACAATGAGAGAAAGGACAGTGAAAGAGAAAAAAAAAGTAGTCTGTCTACTCGTCCGCTACATAATGTAGCGGATGGAGCTGAAGGGTATTTTTGTCAAAAATTCGTCCGCTACATTATGTAGCGGATGGACTTAAAAAAACATAAAAAAAAAGATCTGGACCGTCCACAGATCGCCCGTGGACGGCCAGATCGCGTTTGCAACTTATCCTATTTTGCTAGCGCTATCAACGGATCAGCTCCCATATATATATGTACATATATATACATATGTATACATATATACATATACACATATGTATACATATATACACACACATATATGTATACACACACATACACACACACATTTATATATGAGCTAATCTGTTGAGAGAGCTAGCAAATTGGGTTAAATTGCTAGCGCGATCTAACCGTCCACGCACAATCTATGGACGGTCCAAATATTTTTTTTATATTTATTTTAAGTCTGTCCGCTACATTATATAGCGGATAATTTTTTTACAAAAATACCCATGATCCCCGAACTGAGAACTATGTATTCTGTAGGCAGAATATCGTTCGCTACATTATGCAGCGGACGATATTTTGTAAACACGCCAACGTTCAATCCCACTTTTCTCTCACTTTAGGAAAAAAACCCCTCTCTCCCTGTTCATCTCTCTGTCTCCTTATGAACTGGCATCGTGCACCTTCGTCCTCCCCAACCCCAGATCTATCATTGTTGGCATCGCGGGTGGAGCCTTGTCGTCACCGCCGCTGCTGTAGCCTCAGCATCACCCAAAGCCAACGTTCGGCGTCACCGCCACTAGGCAGGCGGGGAAAGCTATCGCTTTGTAGACAGATCTACTTTCGGCGACGACAGAGGAAGCAACTCGCCTGCTGTGGCAGCCCTATTTGCTTTGGAGTTGCTCTCCGATAGACTCTGATGTTTATGGTGGTGGGTGCGTGTTGGTGGTAGTGCGGCGGTGGTGGTTATGGGTGGTAAAACTGATTTGATTTTGCATCCCCCCCTGTAGACTGATTTTGAAATCTTAGATTTTAACCAAAGTCCCATTTGATTTTGCATTATGGCTTTGACGTTTTACTTGACACCGAGATTGCTTTTGTGCGTTATTTGACTGCTTTGAGAAATTTAGGTTAATCCGGTTGATAAATGGTGGGGGTTTCTGTTTGAGTATTTGTAGCGTATCGGCTTCGAGACACTACGACCACGAGTACTGTAATGGTGGAATTGGATCAATCAAGGATAAGGAAATTGGGAAGAGATGAAACAGAACAAAACTGAAGAAGAGGAGAGAGGTTTTCTGTTAGAGATAGAGAGAAGTTCTCAGATTTTTCCTTGGCTTGTCCGCCACATTATGTGGCGGACGATATTTTGCCTATAGAATACATCCTTCTCAGTTCGGGGATCAGGGGTATTTTTGTCAAAAAATTGTCTGCTATATAATGTAGCGGATGGACTTAAAACAAACACAAAAAAAGATCTGGACCGTCCACAGATCGCACGTGGACTGCCAGATCGCACTAGCAACTTAACCCATTTTGCTAGCGCTCTCAACGGATTAGCTCCCATATCTTTTTTTTTACATTTTTTTAAAATATGTTCTCCACATTATGTAGCGGACGGTATTTTTGACAAATATACCCCTGACTCCGCACGCAAAGTCGTAAAAAATTAGTAATACAGTTGTCCGCTACATTATGTAGCGGACAAAAAAGGTTCAGACTTTTGAGTTTACTAGTTCAAGATTCAGACTATTTATGTCTGTGCACACTTCCCGAAACCCATCTCAATCTTCTTCAACTCCAAGGACAGAAAATTGGAAGAGTCATCTTCCCAAGAAGAACCACCGCCCTGTGACTTCCCATTGGGCATTCCGCATCAATTGGACAAAAACGAGAGAAAAAAACATAGAGAAAGCACAAATATTGGTGACTCCAAACATGGATTGACACCATCGACTTCCCTCCTTGCCGGTTAACATGATTTCTTTTATGGATTCTGGATGTAACCAAAATGAAATTCATAGCATGGATCTTGTTCAGCCATGAAGAAGAGACGTCGAAGAACGGCACCACCGGCAGGCGGATCTCCGTCTTCTCCGATCTGGTCAACGTTCTGGTTCGCGTTCAGGCTCAACGTTCTGGTCAACGTCGAAGAACGGCGGATCTGGTAAAAGGATTAGATCCAGAGGCTCGAAGATCTGGTTCGCGTTCAGGCTCGAAGATCTGGTCAACGTTCTCCCGGTCGACTAGCTCTTCTCCGACGGGAAGCTCATGCCGCTGTACCTCTCCGTGATCCGGCCGGCTGAGACGACGACAGCCTTGTCTGAGATCAGCTCGCCTGACACGCCAAAGTCTCGCCGGACACGCCGAAGTCTCACTGGAGAACAATAATCTCCGATTTAGATCCTAACTCAGTCAGAGTCCACTGCACCGGTAGCCGAAAAGTGCAAACCCCACTGGCCATGGGGTCTCCATCGATAGTCCATGTATGAACTTCGAACGCCTACAGGGGCAGGGAAAATTCAACAACAAAAGAGCATTAATGAGGGAGAGAGAAAGAGAGAGAAGTGTGACCAATTTGCTGGCTTATTATGTCCGCTACATAATGTAGCAGACACATTAATGACAAAGAGCATTAATGAGGGTCAGATCGCGCTAACAACTTATCATATTTTGCTAGTGCTATCAACGGATCAGCTCTCAAGATTGTCTAGATCTATTTTTTGAGCTTTTTTTAAGTCCGTCTACCACATTATGCAGCAGGCGATACTTTTGACAAAATTGCCCTTGACCCTGCAAAGAAGGAAAGAATAGTCTACAACATAGTCATCCGCTACATAATGTAGTGGACGACTATAGTGCAGACTCTCTTTCCTTCTCGAACTCCAAGATTTGGCAAAACACAACAAATCTCTCACTTCCCAAACCCTCTGCCCAACATCTCCTTGTACCTCATTAGTGAGTGAAAACCCAAGACAATGCCTATCTCCTTGGTAAAACACAACAAAGTAAAAACCAACCGGACAAAAGTAAAAACCAACCTAAAAAATACCTAACGTGATGATCCGGACAAAAGTAAAAACCAACATCTCCTTGGAAAAACACAACAAATCTTGCCGGCCGGTGGCGGTCAACCTCCTCTGCTTGCTCCCCCTCCATGACCCTATCTACAAAACTTGCACTTGCCGACTTCTTCATCTTCGCCTGACCCTTCCCGGAGTCTCGCCAGACCAATCGGACTTGCTTCTCGTCAGGTGATGATCCGAAGCTTGATTGCGGTCAGATTCTAGGTCGGTGTGATGGTTATCCGATCGAGATGGGTCGGAAGTTTCGAACTTGTAAGAAGAAAAATTTATGGACTTGACTCGTTCTAAGAAAGACGGAGCTCGGACGAGTTGCGATGAATCGTTCTGCGGGTTTGGCACCATCCCCATTGATGTCATTAGATCAAACGATCTTGATGTTGGTAGAGGAATAGCAGTGGCTCTGATGACGGCATAATGTGGATAAAGAAGAGGACGAGAGAGAGAGAGAAATTTTTACTTTGGTTGGAATATTACGTCCATGATAGCTGACTCCTGGATACTAGGCCTACGAAGCAGCTTTAAGTAAACTGTGTGCTGTAAATCATAAGAAAGGCTAACCTGGATAGGTATATGCCTGAGTGTGGTCTGCGCGAAGGATATATGCTAGGTGCTGAATTGCTTGAATTTTCCATTGACGCCTAGACTTTACTCAGGTGTATTCCAACTTCGGATGTCGTCAGTTGGGAGTAACTAAAGGCTATTAGGGACTATGCCCGCATAGCATTACTGAGTTGCATTATGGAAATTAAGGCCTCATACTCAACTTCAATGTTCAAAGCTTCGAATCTAAAATGAAGAGCATACTCAATCATCAGTTTTTAGGTCCCATAAGGATAAGACCTGCTCCGCTACCATGGAATTGAACGAGCCATCCACATATAGTGTCTATGTCTCCAAATTGGCTTTTGAAGCCTTCGCAGGAAGATCAAAAGGTAACTCATCAGAAAAGGTACACTCAATGATGAAATCAGTAAGGGCTTGGCCCTTGATGGGCGGCCATGGCTGATAATGAATGTCAAACTCTCCAAGCACAACTGACCACACGACCTGAACTTTAGAAGTTTCTGGCTGGTGGAAGATTTTACAGAGCGCTTGGTCCATAAAGACTGTGATTGTATAAGCTTGAAAAGAGGGTCGTAGCTTCCTGACAACTAAAGCAAAGCAATCAAAAATTTCTCTGAGGCTGGTAGTGCAACTCAGCTTCTTGAAGAACTTTACTGGCAAAATAGATTAATTTTTGGGTCCCTTGATCTTCCTGAAGCAGATACAAACAGCTTGTTGACTTACGCTTAAGTAAAGCAAAAGCTTTTTTTAGGCTTAAGTTTTAAAGCAACGAAGGCTCCGCCAAGTAAGCCTTCAACTAATCAAAGGAGGTCTGACACTTGAATGTCTATTCAAAGTTCTTCAAAGTTTTGAGGCATTTGAAGAATGAGAGGTAGCCCTCAGCTAACTTAGACAGAATTTGAGTAAGTGCCACATTGCAACCGGTTAGCACTTGCATATTACAGATGTTGCAGGGTGGACCAAGTTCCTGCTGACAAGTATTTTTCCAGGATTCACTTTAGTTCTGGGACTGGAGGCAAGAAGTCACAGGAATTTGTCCGACCATACGCGAAATATGTGCTTGGCCAGGTTGATCGTAATCTGCTATGAGTTAAAAATATCAGAACACTGATATGAACGACTTCAAAGTAATGTGAGGCCTTCAAGCTTTTGACGAGCATGTTATTGACATAAACATCATGTTTTTGCCTATGAGAGGTTTGAACACCTTGTCTACCAGATGCTGGTATGCGGCGCTGATGTTCTTAAAGCTGAGTGGCATGGCCTTATATTAGTAAGACCTAGATCAGTGAGGAAGGCTGTCTTTGAGATGTCATTTTTGTGCATGTAAATTTGATTGTACCTTAAAAAACTTCCATAGAGCTTAGGAGCTCAGGTAAATATGGAGTCAATTTTGTTGAGATCAGTGAAATCAATGCAGATATTTGCTTTTTGCCATGAGGCTCAGGAACCATGATCATATTGCCAATCCATTCTTGCTAATCGATCTTTCAGATGAAATCGAATGCAAGAAGGTTCTCTACTCTTCCTTGATAATTGTCTGCCGCTCGGAGGTGAGTGGGCACTTTTTCAGCTTGATTCGTTTGTTTAAAGGATATATGCAAAGTCGATAACAAATAACACTAGGATCAATATCAGGCATGTCTGCCCCAGTTCATGCAGAACATCGTGGTTGCTATACGAAAAATAGATGAGCTGTTCAAGGTGCTCTCTCCTTATGAAGTGGAACCAATGCTGATGAACTTGGGGAACAGAGTTGAGTGACTCAGCTGGTTCACCACTTCTTATCTTTTTCACGTCCGCTAATCTTTAATCAGCCTTGCCTATTTGCGTTTGTGCAGCAACATAGTAGCACCTAGTTGTAGAATGGTCTTCCTTGACTTTAACTACGCCTTCTTCAGAGGGAAAACTTATTCTTAATGTGATATGCAAAGAGTAAGGGTGTGTTTGATAACTCATTTCAGCACTTAAAACTGAAAGTTTTCAATGATTTAAAATTAAGTGCGTTTGATAACGTATTTTTTTAAGCACTTAAAATAATAAGTGATAGATAAGATAAAGACCAATATTTTAAGTTACTCAGGACTAACTTATCACTTATCACTTAAAACGCTCAATGATTTCTCGTTAAACAATTTTTCCCTAACTGACTAATCTGCCCTCCATCTTCCTTACCTGCCTCCTTTTCTTCCCCCTATTCTTCCCGATCGATCGTTCCGCAACCTCTTCTTTTTCTTCTCCCCTGAAGCGATCTCTTCTCATAGCACTCCAACCTTAATAGCAGGTTTGTAATTTCTTTCTTCTCATGGTGCTTGTGAATGTAATTAGAGCCTTTTTTCCATTTGTTTTTGGATTTGAAGTATCCTTCATTGATATCGTAATACACCCAATTATCTAATTGTTTAACAAGCTTGTTAAAGTTTCAAAAAATAGAGTAAAAGGGTATTATTGTCAAATTAAACAGTTTTCAGACTTCAGTTATTATGTTTTATCAAACAGAATATTACTGATTCAGTACTTAAATTTCAGACATGACCAAAATTTTTCAGTACTTAATATTCAGCAGCTTAAAATTTTCAGTTGTACAAATTCAGCATTTTAAGTCTTCAGCACTTAAATTTCAGTTTTATCAAACAGCCCCTGACTTAAAGTCTATTAAGGCCTGGTCTTCCTAAAATAGTGTTGTAGGTCGAGGCATCCTTGATAATGAGGAAATTTATAGTCCGAATGTATTGGCTAGGCTATAAGCCAGCTACCACACGGAGGGAAAGAGATCCTTCGATATTCACAGGATGACCGGAGAATCTGAAGAGTGGTGAAGGTACATAATTTAACCTTTCGCGAGGTAGGTTCATTTTTTGGAATGCATCCAAGAATAAAATGTCGACACAGCTCCCACTATAAATGAGCATACTTTTTATGTCAAAAGTATTTAATCTGAGTATAACGATTACCGCGTCGTCGTGTGGGTTTTGTGCACCCTCTAAATTGGAGTTATCAAAAGAGATAGACTGTAACACCCCAAAATTTTAAAAGTGCTCAAAATATACGGGTTGGTTGAGAGAAAAATAATTATGATGATGAGTTTGGGTGAACATTAGGACCTGCATTGTCATGCTTGTTGGGTGTCATCACGCAATCGTGACACTTCGTGCTTATTGAGGAGTTAGTGTTGATTACTTCTCTGATCGACATCTCGTGCTACCTATCATTAATGACGTGCTTGTGACGTGTCAAAGTAGTATTGCAACACGTCGTGCTTCAAGCCTTGTCGTGCTTTACTTAGCCACGTCGTGCTTCAAGCCTTGTCGTGCTTTACTTAGCCTTATCGTGCTTGTTAGGTGGCAAAACCTTGTATCGCCACCTCGTGCTTTGCTTAGCCTTGCCATGCGTGCTAGGTGGCACAACCTTGTATCGCCACCTCGTGCTTTGCTTAGCCTTGTCGTGCTTGCTAGGTGGCACAACCTTATATCGCCACCTCGTACTTTGAGCCTTGTCATGCTTTGGTTAACATTGTCGTGCTTGTTAGGTGGTACAACCTTGTCTTGCCACCTCGTGCTTCGAGCCTTATCGTGCTTTGGTTAGCATTGTCGTGCATGCTAGGTAATATAGCCTTGTCTAGCCACGTTGTGTTTCTTTACACCTAGTGCTTCTTATAAAATTCTATAAATAGGTCTTTGATCTCTTTTTAAATTGTTTCAAGTTATCTTTGACTTTCATCAATGGATACATAGATAATGAGCGAGAGAAGAAGTTCAGCTGTGATTATGGAAGAAGAATCATAAGGACTAATTTGCAGGAATTGTTTAAGTGGATTCTTCATGATTTTAGGTAAAGAGAATTCCATATTACTATTCTTTTATACCAGGTGGTTATTTCTTAACGTTCCTCGTACTCGTAAACACTGTTGCTATGAAATCTTACTGAAATGCTTTGTTTTGAATATTGGTAAATATCTTGTTTTTGAAATATGTTTGTGAGACGTGGCTTTAATACTTTTGATCAATGATAGTGCTCCAATGATTTGTCTATGTGCATGATACATTATGATTATGATACAGTTGAGCTTTGGCGGATCCCTGTAAGGATACCAAAGGCAAGATGCTGAAGTGTTATGTTTGATATGCAAATTGGATATTGAATTGGTTTACTAGTTGTTCAGGGTGCTAAGCCACGATTGCGTTGACTATTTGACTATCAAATGTTTTGACTGATCCTGTATTGTTTATCGTGTTTTATTCTGATCTTATGGTTCTATGATTATTCCACTTACTGGGTTACCCGGCTCACCCCCCACCATTTACCCTTCTAGTGCAGATGGTTATTTTTCTGAGCACATGCAAGCTGGGATGTGAGCGGGACATGTAGTTTCGGAAGCAAGATGCTGAAGTGGTATGTGGATATTGAATTGGTTTATTAATTGTTTGGGGGTACTTAGCCATGGCTGTGTTGACAGTTTGAATGTCAATTATATTGACTGATCCTGAATTGTTTATCGTGCTTGATTATGATCTTAAGGTGCTGTGATTATTCTACTTACTGGGATACCCGGCTCACCCCCTGTCATTTACCCTTCCAGTGCAGATGATTAATTTGGTGAGCACACGCAAGCAAGGATGTGAGCGTGACTTGAAGTTTTGGAGTTTTAGAAACGTTCGCAACTTATTTATAGGACTTGTAATCTGATTGGGATTATTTGTACTTGTGTTGAAGATATAATATCAGCCACTTGGGTCTTGTAATCTGATTGTGAGTGCATTGTGATTTTGTTGGAAAATATCGAATTGGGTGATTAACGACTCGGGTCATCACAATGGGTATCAGAACGATACCTAGGCTTGAATTGCTTAGGTTAGCATAAGCCAGGATAGGTTCCTCAGCCTTCGGATAATTATGAGCTAAAATTTGAAGTTGTTAATTCAGATTTAAGGTTGGTGAATTTCGCGGACGAAATTTTTTGAAGGAGTGGAGAATGTAACACCCACAAATTTTAGAGGTGCTCAAAATATTACGGGTTGGTTGAGAGAAAAATAATGATGATGATGATGAGTTTGGGTGAAAATTAGGACCTGCATTGTCATGCTTGTTGGGTGGCATCACACAACCGTGACACTTCGTGCTTATTGAGGAGTTAGTGTTGATTACTTCTTTGATTGACACCTCGTGCTACCTATCATTGTCGTGCTTGTGACGTGTCAAAGTAGTATTGCGACACGTCGTGCTTCAAGCCTTATCGTGCTTTGCTTAGCCTTATCGTGCTTGCTAGGTGGCACAACCTTGTATCACCACCTCGTGCTTTGATTAGCCTTGTCATGCTTGCTAGGTGGCACAACCTTGTATCACCACCTCGTGCTTTGCTTAGCCTTGTCATGCTTTGGTTAACATTGTCGTGCTTGTTAGGTGGCACAACCTTGTCTTGCCATCTCGTACCTTGGTTAGCATTGTCATGCTTACTAGGTGGTATAGCCTTGTCTCGCCACGTCGTGTTTCTTTATACCTCGTGCTTCCTATAAAATTCTATAAATAGGTTTTTGATCTCTTTTTAAATTGTTTCAAGTTATCTTTAACTTTCATTAATGGATACATAGATAATGAGCGAGAGAAGAAGTTCAGCTGTGATTATGGAAGAGGAATCATAAGGACTAATTTGGAGGAATTGTTTAAGTGGATTCTTCATGATTTAGGTAAGGGAAATTTCATATCACTATTCTTTTATGCCACGTGGTTATTTATTTCTCAATGTTAGTTGTACTCCTGAACAGTGTTGTTTTGAAATCTTGTTGAAGTACTTTGTTTTGAATATTGGTAAATATCTTGTTTTTGAAATATGTTTGCGGGACGTGGCTTATGTACTTTTGATCAATGGCAGTGCTCCAGTGATTTGTCTATTGGCATGGTATGTTATGATACAACTGAGCTTTGGCGGATCCCTTTGAGGATATCAGAAGCAAGATGCTGAAGCGGTATGGGGATATTGAATTGGTTTACTAATTGTTCAGGGTACTTAGCCACGGCTGTGTTGATGGTTTGACTGTCAAATATATTAACTGATCCTGAATTGTTTATCATGCTTGATTAGGATCTTATGGTGCTATGATTATTCCACTTACTGGGCTACCCGGCTCAACCCCCATCATTTACCTTTCCAGTGCAGATGATTAATTTGGTGAGCACGTGCAAGCAAGGATGTGAGCGTGACTTGAAGTTTTGGAGTTTTAAAAACATTCACAACTTATTTCTAGGACTTGTAATCTGATTGGGATTATTTGTGCTTGTGTTGAAGATATAATATCAGTCACTTGGGTTTTGTAATCTGATTGTGAGTGCATTGTGATTTTTGTTGAAAAATATGAATTGTGTGATTAACAACTCGGGTCGTCACATAGACAATTTTGTACATTTGGAGGAGCCTTGAGTGAGATTTACTGCCCGTGATTAAGCTTTGCAAGCATTTCATGAGAGGCCTTTAAAAGTGAATCCCCAAAAATTGTGTTGATAACATGAGCATGTTTTGGTGGTTCTGGGCTTTTTATTGCTCCATAGACTATGGTTATTCTCTCTTTTCTTTATTGCAGACAAAATTTTTGAGATAGCCACGATCGGTGAGACTCCTGGTTCTTCCATGAGCACCTTACAATCTTCCATAAAGTGGCCATGATCTTTATGAAAATGGCAACGTAATGTCGGTAGTCAAGGTACTGATTTGGTACACTATTTCAAAATTGGGTACTTCTTTGACATACCTTCAAACTTGGGTATTAAACATGTACTGGACGTAAATTTGAGAGTACAGTTTTGGGATTAAGCCTTACTTCTTAAACTATATTTTTTAGGAAAATAGAAGTGATACTTACAATACTCTAAAATAAAGTAAATTTCTTATTTGATGTGCACTAATTAATAATTTATTACATGCTTCAGTTTTTGAATACTTTATTTTAGACTTCCAAATCTTAATTTCAAGTGCAATTTTTAACAATAATGTAACTCATCGTTCCGAGTATAGAAAAGAAATTTGAGTGATCAAGAATTATTTGCCATGATCTATGCATAAATTCTCTATTTATGTCTTGCCTACTGCATTTATCATATGTTAATACAAAATCACTGACAAATCTGGCCTCCAGACGGGAGCGTATTGGGCTTGACCAACAAACGATTTCTTGGGATTTTATGTTATTGAGAATGTACCCGTGAAAGGCATTAAAGGGAGTCCAGTTTTTTTTAAGGATCAAGAGTCTTTGGACTTTTCGTTCCACTGTCTTTTGCCATCATTCTCAGCTGAGGGTTTGGAGTCTTGACGGTCATGTTTCTCCTCCCATGTGATTGCTTCTTCATTTGCAAGATTACCATAATGTTCCACCCGGATGCACTTTTCGACATGGTTTAGGAGATCCTCCATATTCTCCAAAGGTCTCTTGTTAAATGAGAATCTGAGAGGAATGCTTGGATGTACTTTCCTTGCCATGGTCCCAAAAATGACTCCGGATTCGAGTTTATTGATGAGGAGTTTTTTTGCGTTAAAGCATGCATAATATGACTTTAAGATTTGTTCCCAACCTATTTTGGTTGCACACAATGGCCTATTGGGGGTCCTATTTTGCACAACACGTTGATACAGCAATGGTCAATTTTTCAACACTATTGGCCGATCAAATTGTGCACACGTGGGTCATGTGTGTTCTTTGCTTTTATTCTTCTTTTTTTTTTTTTAACGATTTTGGCCTTAAATATTTTACTTGCGCGACTCACGGAGACGCTCTCGTCACACGTCGACCATCCAACTCTTTTGTTTTTTCTTTCAAGAGATTAAGCGTCGATGCATCTTGGTGCTTGCCCATGGGGGTCGGCCTTGGCCTTCCCTAGGGGTCACCCTTGGACACCTTTAATGGGTCAGCCCTGGCCACCCGTAAGGGTCGGCCTCGGCCTTCCCTTAGGGGTTGGCCTCGGCTTTTCCCTATGGGTTGGCCTTGACCTTCCCCCTAGTAACCCCACTTCTGGGGCCATTATCTTCAGCGATACTCATTGATCGCTGCAGCCGCGCACCAATCACGCTCTCTTGTGCAATGTCCCAGTGACAGAAGTCACCCGTGCCCATTCGTTGCTCATCCATCACATGCCCTCAGCATGACACCTACTTCTGCGACACCATTTACCCGTGCCTTTGCGCTGTTCATGCGTCACGTGCCCCCGGCACAATGTCCACTGTCGAGACAACCGTCGCCCGAGCCCATGCGCTACTTTCATGACATGTGCCCCTGGCAGTAGGTATTATCTCGCAACAGAGGTTACCATGCCCATCCACAACTCTTATGCCTCGTGTCGTTGGCATTGTGCCTATACGCCACTCTCATGTTACGTGCCCTCGGGCACCATACTTATTCACCATACCATGAGGCCCTTCGATGGCAGATGTATGGGGCTGATAAGGTCAAGAGCCCAAGAGTGAAATGGCCAAGAAGCCACGATCATACGAAGATTGGACGTTGGGGTGTGCATTCTGTCACCATGTCTCTGGCAGGGTTAGCAATGTCGGACATGAGAGATGGAGTCAGATTCCATGGTCGGCCAATAGTACCCTAACCTTAGCAATTCTGCGTACAGCTTCTGCGATCCCTGATAATCCTCACAGGCACCATTGTGCACTTCATTAATTACTTCCACGGCCAAGGCACCCTGTAAGCATCGTAGGGTGCGCCCCAAAAACCCTTTATGAAATAATTCGCCTTCCGTCACGAAATATCTTACCGATCGGCACTTGACAGATCGTGCCGAGCCGCGGTCCGGTGGTAGGAGCCCACGAGTTAGGTATTATAGGAAAGGCTGATGCCAGTCACCCTCGACGTTAATGACAAGCGCTTCCGCGCTATCTGGCGCATACAGGCATTTTGAATAATCCCGATGTACATTCGAAGCGTCCTTGGCCATGGACAGCCAAAAGAGGCCCATGCGCTGGAGGCGACGGTATAGAGGGGGGCCGTCAACGCCACAACTTTTTTGATGGCCGAACTGTTGTTTATGCTTTGCTTCCGTCGGGGCCAAGCATCTGGCCAGAGTGCCTCCAGGACATCGTTTGTACAGGACGTCTCCCAACATCAAGAAGTCCGTGAGGGTGGAGGCGGACGCAAGAGATGGCACCTTAAGTTGGTCGACGATTAGTTGCCTCCAATCACTGGCAATAGTGTCTTTTGGGACTAAATTCAATGTTGTGCATGGTGCGGTCCTTCTGATGATGGTTAGCATTTGCTGTTCACCGTCAAACTCAATCTTTGATGCGATCGTGGCCAAGCTGTCCACATGTCAGTTGTGGCACCTGTTGTGATGTTCATATTGGAGATGGCCAAGTCTTCCCTCGAAGTGTTGTACCAGGGAGCGATAAGGTGCCAAAGCCGGCTCTTTGACCGCAAACTCTCCGTCAACCTGTTTCATGATCAAGTTTGAGTCCCCTTTTATGCATAATGATTTAGCCCCCATACTGTTAGCTAGCATGAGGCCCATGACAAGAACCTCATATTCAACTTCATTGTTGGATAACGGGAATGCATGTCCCCCCCCCCCCCGCCATGGACGTGGAACATGCTTCAACCCACTCTTCAAAGCGTGTAACATTTTGAGGGGCTCCACTTGTAATGCTCTGGCATGAGGAAGCTTCGCAGCGGGATATGCTGGCTACCATAAAAGATATCTCTGCTTGGGGTGGCTTGCAGGACACTAGGCACGCCTGAGCTGTGACCACGTCATATTCACATTAACGGTGATCGTTGATGCCCACACCTATTCACCACACCATGCACCCCTGTCGTGGATGTGGAACATGTTTTGACCCACTCTCTAGAGTGTATAGCATTCCAAGGGCTCCGTTTGTAGTGCTCCGGCATGAGGACATTTCATAGCTGGATAGGTTCGCTACCACATAAGCTATCTCCACCTGGGGAAACTTGCACGAAACTAGGCACGCCTGAGCTGTGACCATGTCGCACTCACATTACCTGTGATCATCGGTGCCCTCAGGACGATGACCCCCAGGTAACTCCGAGATAGGAGCGGGTCTTTGGAGGGCATCGCATCTAGTGCCCTGATAGTTGGGTACAAAGACCCTCCCTAACCGCTATCAGGTTCTCTCCGCGTATCTCGACACACGCCTATGGGATTCAGTGAGGGCCTGGACCGATGGCTAGGGCAAGGGCTTAGTCTTATCATGCCGACATCGTATTGTTAGTCTTTTTAGGTAGGTAGAGCGAACTATGTGGGGCAAGCAGCGTGAATATGAGAACAGACAATCAAATGGAACACTGATATTTGTGGACCCTCTGGTGACGTGTCACTCTTAGGGGATGACATGTGGCACTGATCATATAAATAGTGGGATTTGGAATTCATTTATGAGGAAATTTTCTCATTTGATACAAAAAAAATTCTCAATCTAAAATCTAGACCTCTTGAATTCTAGAGAGAGAAATACAATTGGACTGTGACATTGGACATAAGATTGACTTTGATATTGGACCCTAACTTGGACCCTAGCTTGGATTATTGATTGTCGGCCCTGTTCGTCTCAGCCTCATTTCCACAGCACTGCCATTCCTCATGGCCTGTCTGGGAAGCCTTGCTCTCTGCCCTTACTCCACCCTCACTGTGTCCTACTTTATACATTTGACAGCTAACTCGGACTATATCCTTTGTGGCACCTCCACATAGCTATGAACCCACTTTTCTTTGCATCATTTTGGTGACTTTGCTAGGGAAATGAGCATCGTAGTGTAGCCCGCCTGTTTTCCTCACTTAGCCACCATGCCTGTAAAACGGTGGACTACCAGATCAGCTAGTCAAAGCCTCAACACCATATCTAAGAAGAATATTGTCATGGTGACTAGGAGGAGAGTAGTGTTGTGTGACTCCAAGACCCACTGGTGACAGCCGCACCCGATATGCAAGTTGTTGTCAACGCGGCCATTTAGCAGCTCACCCCAACCATAGCCAACTTGCAGGACACCCAGACTACTCTGATGGCTGCTATCATGGAAATGCAGAAATCTTTATAAGATTTGGCCTCTTAATAACCCCTATCTCAAATCCATCCTTCAGGGCCTGGGCCGGTACCAGACACTGCCCAGGTCCTCGTGTCGTGATGACCGTCGCCTAAATCCTCTAGACCCTTGGCGGTAGGACTCACGGCATCCTCACCATCTATGGCCGATATGCCTCCCTCTATAGTTACACCCCGTAGACCGCAGACAGATCTTGAACCAGTGTTGTAGTAGATCATCCCTGTCACCGCATCATCTCGTCCCGTGCTAGACCGAAGCTCATCTAAAACTCACGACTCCATTGAGATGGACCTCATTCATCGCCTATTAAGGAACTCTGAACCTAACTATTTAACCCGATTAACATGCCATGCGCCTTATGCCAGTGATGTTTTTGGCACGGCCTACCTACTCAAATATAAGTAGCCAACCTTTGTGCTCTTCAATGGACGTGATGGCAATGCCCACGAGCACCTAACCCGCTTTGCAAGCTCTTTAGAGCAATATGGTTTAGGAGATAGTTTAAAGCTGAGGGAATTTCGCACGTCTCTCACAGGCCTTGCCTACACTCGGTATCACCAGATCCCTAAGGGGACTGTCTATTGATGGAATGATATGGTATGACTCTTCTTGGACAAATTCCACTATGAGGCTGAAGGGTCACCATTGTTGATATTGTCGGCATATACCAAAACCCCTGGGAGGATTTGGACAAGTATGTGCACCACTTCTACCTCAAATGCCTTAAGTGCACAGACTTTGGCAAAGACGAGATGTTGGTTCCCATATGCATCAAGAACATGAATGATGTGTATCGAGTGCACATTAAGAACTTGCAGTTGAGGTCTTGAGGTCACCTCAAAGAGATGGCCCCGCAGCACTTACGAGTTCGTTAGCCATGTTAAGCCGTGGAAGCCTTGCCCTCAGAATGCCCTGCTTACGACGACAGAACCGTCTGATGCCCGGACCAACTGCAATAACAACAATAACTATAATGATCGCAAGCATCAGTCCCAAGGGGGGATCGTCGTTCTGATAAGAGAAGGCAAAAAGAGCCCACCCCTAAGCACCTGTGCGACCTCAAGACGGTGAATGAGCTATTAGCGGACTGGATTGAACACGGCGACAACTTTCACCTCCCACCAAAAAAGACAATCGTCACAGAAGCGAACAAAGCCAAGCCTAACTACTGCCCTTATCACCGAGCTGTCGGGCACTACCTAAAGGATTGTAATGGGTTGAGGGACATTTTTGCAAACAAGGTCACTTTGAGAGATCTTAAGCTACGAAAGAACAATGATGTCCATAGGCACCCTTATCGCCCTTATGGCCACAATAATAGGGAGTATCAGGTTCTCATGGCCGTCACCAACCATGTTGAGCTCATCACCACTGAAGTGTTAATGGAGGCCCTATACCGGCCATACCTCACATACCTTCAGTTAGCTAGCCAACACCCTCCTTCAGGCTAATGTAAAAAATCAAAGGGTTCTTTGATGAAATGTGGTTTTCACCCACGACAAAGACCTACCTCTCTAACTGCCTGATTGAGGTCACCACTGGCTTTGTACTAAATGCTTTGCCGCTCAGGCTAAGCTACGATACATCTCTTTCACTACCTTTATTTTTCTAAGACGAGGACACACTGTCGGTCGAGCATCATAATTGGCCATTATTCTTAGAATATTCTGTTAACAGTAGAGGCTTCTGCCATGCCTTTGTAGACTGTGGTGCTTCGGTCAACATTATATTGCTAGTCACCTTGCAGAGGGTAGACATCCCCACATGAAAGATCATTCATGACCCAATCAAAATTACTAGGTTTGGGAAAGGCCCTTAGTCGACCCTCAGTCATATCATCATCGACCTTATGGTTGGCTCAGTACACCGTGACTCCGCATTCTACATGATTGACAGTGAGCTGGCATTTCACCTTCTACTTGGTCGATCGTGGATACATGTCAATCAGGTTGTTCCCTCAATGTACCATCAATATGAGGTAGCCATGAAAAATCCAGAAACCAGAGCTTCCTTTGAATACTCTGAATCCTACTTGCCAATGCATCTTTCTTTACTGAACTTGCCGAGGATGGTGAGAACTCCACTTACATCCATTCAACTAAATTGCTAGATTAGGAAGAGCTATGTGAAAACAAGCCTTTTAAGGCCAAAATCAAGAAGAGTAGCAAGAACAAGGCATCGACATGAACTATTCCACTTGCTACAAAGGTCGACTCCCCACCTTCGTCGCCCAAACCTAAGAAGCAGAAATCTGGACCTACTTTCCAATGCATCATTAAAGACGACAAGGTGATCTACCGATTATGATGGTACGCGGGGGCTTCACGTGGTCCATCACTTAACCCCCTCGACCCTAACCTGCCTATAGAGATTGAATGGTGTTGTGCGACCGAGCATTACCCACTCAACCCTGAGCTGACCTTTGGTGGGGCTTCGCCCTGCTACAAAGATGGCCCTCACCGTACTAAGAAATTGACCAGGCTGACCTATGAGAGAAACCTCGACAAACTTATATTGGCACCAAACTCGCCCCAGGTTGAAGAAAGGAATTGGTTGCCCCCCTTCACGAATATCATGATGTATTGGCTTGGAGCTATAATGAAATGTCTGGGTTGTACCCTGTACTTGTTACACATCATCTTATAATTGCTACCAGGTCCACCCTGTCAAACAGCATCTGCGGACCTTCCGTCCCAAACTTGAATTGAAAATTAAACTAGAGAGTGAATGCCTTCTACAGGCCGGATTTATTAAACCTATCACTCATCCTATTTGGCTGGCCAATGTCATCCCCGTACAGAAGAAGAATGACCAAGTCCGTATTTGTATTGATTTTTGGGACTTGAACAAAGTATGGCCAAAAGGATGAATTTCCCCTACATAATATCGGTATGCTCATGCTCGTGGAGTTTGTCGCCAGATACGAAACCTTATCCTTCATGGGTGGTTTCACCGGCTATAACCAAATAAGAAAGAATCCCGACGGCTGTGCCAAGACTGCCTTCCGTACCCCTATGGGCAACTTCTGTTGGAAAGTCATGCCTTTCAGCCTCAAGAAAGTGGGTGCTACCTATCAAAGGGCAATGAAAACCATCTTTTTTACAACATGATACATCGTTCGAGAAGGAAAATGATCACCTTATCGACCTCTAAGCAATTTTTGATTGTTGTTGCTAGTACAATACGGATGAACCCACTGAAATGTGTCTTTTGAGTCTCTTTCGACAAGTTCCTAGCTTTCTGGTCAGTCAATAGGGCATCGACGTTGACCCTTCTAAAGCTGCCTCAGTCCAAGAGATGCCTCATCCCCAAAACACTAAGCAATTGAAGAGCTTCCTCGACAAAGTTTCTTAACTTTGATGATTCATTCCCGCACTGGCCGGGCTTATCGCACCATTACAGCACTTGATAAGCAAAAGCACCCTGTGAAATTGGGGTGTGCCCCAACAGCAAGCCTTTGAATAGATGAAGTTAGTCCTCATGTCACCACAGATTCATGGTAGTACCACAATGAGGTATCCCACCCTTATTCTACTTGACCTCCACGCCCAGGTCTATAAGGGCTTTACTTGCCCAGGAGGTGGATGGGGCGTCCATTTTATTACCTTAGTCGGACGATCAGAGGACCTGAAGCCAATTACTCTGAGCTTGAGAAGCATTGTCTAGCATTGGTATACGCCTCACAGAAATTTAGACACTACTTTTTGGCGCACCATATCACACTTGTCACTAAGGCCGATCCATTCCGAAACATGCTCACTCACCCTGTCCTGTTTGGCCAGCTCATCCGCTGGCTGCTGCTGCTCTTGGCCTAGTTCGATCCAACCATCAAGAATCCTACAGCTCTACGGAGCCAAGCTCATGCCGACCTTTTGGCCTTCTTCCCATGACAACATTACGAACCGACCTCGGACCAATTGCCTGGGGAGGAACTATCCCTGATCACCAAAATTGATGAATTATGGACACGTGAGTTTGATGGCTCAGTCACTAGCAAAGGTCCCAAGGAGTATCTCTTCGACAGGGGGCGCTGCCATAGTCTTACGAAGCCCAGATGGTGTTATCACCTTTATATCCTTCAAGCTTGCATTTTCGGTGTCCAACCACGAAGCTGAGTATGAGGTGCTTGTCATTGGCCTCATTGGCCATCAGCATGGGGGCTAAGTCACCGTGTGTAAAGGGAGACTCAAACTTGATCATGAAGCAGACAGGGTGTACATAGTTAAGGAGCCAGCTTTGGCACCTTATCATGCCTTGGTACAAGGCTTGGAAGGAAGACTCAGCAATGTCCAATATGAACATCACAACAGGTGCCACAATAGACTTGCGGACAGCTTGGCTACAATTGCATCCAAAATAAAAGTCAATGGTGAGCAGTAGATGCTGACCATCATCAAGAGGACCAAACCATGTATAACTTGAACCTAGTCCCAAAGGACTCCACCTCGGACAATTGGAGGTGGCCAATTGTTGACTAGCTCAGGACACTATCCCTTGCTTATGCCTTTACCCTCACAAACTTTTTGTTATTGGGAGACGTCTTATACAAATGTTGTCCTAGAGAAGCAACATAGAAATAATACAGAAACTTCAGAACACTATCCCTTGCTTATGCCTCTAGCCATGTGTTTGGCACCTACAGAAGCAACACATAAACTTCAACTCAGTCATCAGAAGTGTTATGGCCTCGACGGTCCCTCTTTATACCGTCGCCTTCAGCACATGGGCCTCTTTTGGCCATCCATGGCAAATGGTGCCTTAGATATCTAGCAGATTATCTCGAATGCATGTATGTGCCAAACAATGTGGAAGCTCTTGTAAATAACATTGAGGGTGACTGCCTTTCATCCAATACTTATCTCATGAGATTATATCCCTTGACCGTAGTTTAGCTCGGTCTATTAAATGAAAATTGGTCAGGTATTTTTTGACAAAAAGGCGAGTTATTTTTCAAAGTCTTTTTAGGTGTACCCTGCGATGCTTGTAGGGTGCCCGGGCAGTACAAGTGATCAATAAAGTGCATAATGATGATTGTGGGGAGTATCAAAGCTCTTAGAAGCTGTATGTAGAATTGTTAAGATTGGGGTACTATTGGCTGACCATGAAGTCCGACTCCATCTCTCATGTCCAGCACTGCGAGCCTTACCAAAGGCACGCCGACAATATGCAAACGCTAGCTTTCAACCTCTGCATGATTTTGGCCCCCTAGCCATTTCACTCTTGGGTTCTTGACCTCATCGGCTCTATCCACCCACTGTCTAGAGGTCACATATGGATTACGGTCACAACCAAACTCTTTACGACGTGGGTCGAAGCCATACCTCTTCAGAGCTACAGAATGAGTCATTTCAAAATTCTAGCATGACCACATCATCTGTCATTATGGCATCCCCTCGTGTATCGTCTCTAACAACGAAAGTTGTTCATCAACAGGGTAGACCAAGCTCTCATGGAAGGGTATCACATCAACCATGCTTCATCAACTCCTTACTACCCCCACACAATAATCAGGCTGAAGCCTCCATCAAAACTCTACTCCATGTTCTATCACAAATGGTCCATGATGATAGTGGGTCATGGTTTGAAAAAAAACTGAGTATGACACTTTGGGCTTACAAAACTTCCAAGCACAGAGCAACAAAGGCCACACCCTTCTCCCTTGTTTACGGGGATGAGTGTGTGGTACCAGCTGAGATCGTGGTCGCCTCTTCCATACTCTTCTTATGCAACGGTCTCGGGGAGGAAGAGCTAACGCCTTGTGCGGAATGAAGAAGTATCACAAACAGCTCAAGATGGTTTATGGGAAGTTGGTTAAGTCATAGTCATTTGTTGAAGGCTACCATGTCGTTCAAGCTACCAAGCATGTACGCACCAACATGTTAGCACCCAAGTTCACTCTAAATTAGGAAGGTCCCTTTTAGGTGCATGTAGCCAGAGACAACGGTTCCTATCTCCTGCTCAACCCCAATGACGAATAGATCATGGCCCCTATCAAAGGTCGGTACCTGAAAAAGCATTATGCATAATCAGTTGCAGGTTATCCTCCCTAGCCCTGTTCGCCCAAAGCTTAGAACACTTAACCAAATAGCATTTTTGTACATGTATACCTATTTATATACTTGTAACTTTTGTTGATATACAAGTTCTCACTTCACTCATGAAATGGCATTTTGGTCTTAATACTATCAATGCAATATCATTCTTTTGCCTCAACTGTTGTATCCAAGTGTACAATCTTATATCTACCTTTATTAGCTAAGTATCCTGCTACATATAGGGAGGGGGAACGACAACTAGAAGCCCACTACATATGAAAGTCATCCAAGTACATCAAAAGATAAACATCACACCACAACAAGTACAGATGCAAAGGAAACTTATGACTGCAATATCAATATCATCAAAATGAATACAACTCATAGGTTTGTAGGCCACTACAGGGCCCAATGTCTACAAGAAAATGCAAAGTATAAGATATCTAATGTAGGGGAGCAAAAAATGCTTAAGCAGGAAAGTGTAAGCCTCCAATGTCTATTGTTATGACTATAGATGGGACCATCTGGCATCTCAGTCGGCACGATGCCTCTCCATCCTTACCTGTCGACCCTTCACTTCTGTCAACCACTTTTCTACCTTCGCAAGCCGAATCTGCATCCTGCCACCCCCAGCCACCCTCTGTCTCATCCTCTCCCTGGTCACCTTCATCTCCTCTATATCAGGCACCCACCTATGACTCTGTAAAGTTACCTCCTGGGCCTCTACAAGGGTCAACACCACCGCTGCCTTGGCACTCTGACCCCTGATCTAGTGTAGTCTACCAACCAATCCAATTGAAACCAAGAGTTAGAAAGGCCATAAGATTGGAAATAAACTATGATATAACCTTTGAAGTTCACCCCGATGTCGACACTCCGCCAAAAGCCACCAGCCAATCCACAAAAGTGGTGTACTCCCCCTCAAGACTACTGTGCCTTGCACACTAATAGACCTAGCAGAGATCTGTGGATGTCTCACCCTGATCATCTCCAACATGCGCACCACTACAATAGACAATCCAACACCCTCCCACGGTTTCTTGACCACCTACTCGACTAAAGACCCACCGCTGGCATCACTCACTCATGTACTCCCATTGCTCGCTGAGAGAGTGTCAGAAAGACCCATTGTAGCCTGCGCATCAACAGGAGTAGAATGCATTGCCAAAAGAGTATCACTTGCATCGACCGTTGACTCTGACAACGTATCCTAAAAAGGCTCCACAATAGATAGAACGGGTGCCTTCTGCAACGACATTGGACATGTAACCATTGTCTGCGTAGCTGCCAACTTATCACGAACCCATGTCAGAGCATCAGGCTCTCTACCAGTCCACCAGTCACCCCCGCCAAACATTTGAGAATCACCTACCTGACCACTTAAAAAAGCCTCAACTATCTCTATCGGGATAGGCGACAGGCACAGATGACTGTCTGGATCCATAATATATCATGTTGCTTGTTCCGCTGCCTCAGCCTCCTTGACAGCCTCAGTATCTGTAGCCTTGAACTCCTCAGTACCTCAGCATCCATCCTCTTGGACTTTTCAGTCACCTCGACAGTGACTGCCTTGGTATCCTCGGCCGCATCGTCTGCCTCACCATCAACATCACTATCAGCATCATCGAACCCCTGCCAAGCAAGCAAGAAGTGATCTCAAAACACAACTAATATGATAACTGATAACTATACAATGAAAGTGAAGAGTAATCCTAACCTCAGAGTCGGACTCCTCCAATACCTCTCGCACCCTCTTCGGCCCGAGTTTGCTAGCTGTCGAAGAACCCTTGCGTACCTGTTACGCCCTCGTCATCATTCTTATTCTCACTACTGAAAGGGCCAACACTCGACACCCTCGGCACATGGACTGCCAGCTCATTTGCGACAACACCCTCTTCTACACCACCCCATGCCCGGCGTCATCCTCTGCATCCCTCTCTATACTAACAGCGGGGACATAGTAAGCAATGCATACATATCGGAACTGCCTGATGCCCTATGCTGATATCAATTCTATCCTTTTGTCATCAGAATAAACATCTACCCTCTGCCTGTTAGACGGTGACTGGGATAACCACTGTGCCCACGCAGCCCTCAGTTGTTCCTACCATTTTCCATACTCCACCGTTACTATCTCGGTCGATAGTGTACCAGGTCTCTTCCAGTCCTCTATCCACGATGGTTGCTCTCGTGCCTCCTCAAGTATAGTATATCGAAAGGCTGTCTCAACATACCAAGGACTAGTATAGCCGCATGGAGGCTCCAAGTCGTAACCAAAAGCTAAGGATAAATAGTCGGGTATACCTCGCTACATAGCACCTCGTTATTACCGGCTTCTCGTTGTTATCAGTCATCATAGGGAGCCACCTTGGGAAGCAGGCTACCATCAGGGACACCTGTAGCTCTGTTAAGTCAGCTCTCATATCCAGCCGTAACGTGATGTCTTGCATGTGCATCCAAGGAGGAGTCACGTAGGAAGCATGTATATCGACATACAGACATGCAAGGCACTTGTCCCTCATGTCAAATATCATCACCAGCTCGCACCCAGGCTTCTTGATACCAGTCCAAGCATATACACGTCCGCCACCATACCAGATGGGTACTTCTTGAGATGGCTTGCTTGTGTGTGTCTCGGTACCCATCATCGGCGTGGGATACACCAAGGGATGCCCTTTGGGCTGGTAGTCAATGTAGCACTCATACAGATATATCTGTAAAAACATCCAGTCAACATACGTTGACACCTGATACCGGCAATATGACCTCTACACGTCATTAGAAGACTAGTGTAGACACGAGTATAGTGTGCCCAAGTATATAGGGGCCAAACCGACCCAACCGTCCCTCGTCATCCTGATAGCAAGTAGGAACACCTTCGGGGCAATGCCATCCTCAGGCGTCCCCTCAAATTCAAACCTACAAGTATAAATAATATAGCATCCATTACAACTAACCCACCCTATTCAGAACATAAAAGTACAGTGCATGACAGCGTGATTACAGTAACTTCTCGAAATGCAAATTTTTTTTTCTAAGTACAAGTTCGACATACCACACATGGCAAGATAGTGGAGATGCAACATACAAGCAATACATAAATGAAGATAACAAAATTGCGTACCTCGACAGGAACATGGCGAGGAATGCTACCAACTCATATCTCTCATCCATGTAATATGGACCCATGTGAAAATCTGAATTTGTCCCCAACTTTTGCCCCAGCCATACGACCATAATGCCGAAGAAGTGCTTGATCCACCGGCTATATGTGACCTTCTGGTTGTTCTTTGTCTCAGCTAGAATAACCTGCATCGCCTTGAGCACCAACCGCTCATGCGCTGTCAGCTGCAATGCATAGGCATCCTCAGTCCAGTGCATAGGCAACCCAGTTAGCATCATCACATCCAACATTGTCTGCCCTACAACAACATTAGGCCACTCATATCCCTGACCGGATCTACCCCCTGAAAGTCACCTCTATAGACGATACAAGCCCCAGTGCCTTCAACCTCTCTGACCAAACCGAGCCCTCTAACATGTAATTGCACCAAAATTTCCACCGCTCCGGCATTGCATTGTGGCCCTTGAACACCATAGGCGTCCACGGTATATCCTATTGCTCAGCTAGTAGGGCCGACAAGTACCTCAGTGACATCACTGGGCTAACCTCCCCGCTCAGTGCTTGGACATACAATGATGGAACTATGGGACTCTCACCCATTAATAGACTACTCCAAGGCACTAGAAATGCCCCATTGGCCACTCAATGAACCAACTCTTTCCATAGTTCCTCTGGCAGCTAGCTGGACACCACTCCCCTCATAGTCAACAATACATTGCTCTTACTAGGCTTCAAATCGCAAATCTTGACTCCACCATCATCAAAAGTTAAAGTCAACCTCAACACCTCGGCAGGTGCTAGTATGACCTTCGCACCTCGAGGCACTGGTTCGCTGCGCCTCATGATGACTGTGGTTTCCCAATCGCTCTACCCTACGGTCTAGCCCACTGCTTCCTGCTTGTCATTTTGGGAACACCAATAGTGTAATTGGGCCTTGAAGAAACCACTTGTGGCCTCAATACCCGTGGAGGCCTCAGCCTTGGCCTCGGCGCCAATGGGTGCTCAGCCTCAGCCCGATCCTCGTTTCCCCATTTTCTCCTTTTTCTCCGGTCCCCCTTTTCTCTAGGCCATTCGGCCCTCAAACTCAGACCACCGAAAGCACCTACTCCATTTTCATTCCCCTTCACTTCGGTCATGCTCATTCCATTCTTTCCTCTTTTCCCTTCCCCTATATTCCCTTCTCCCCCTCCCCCCTCTTTCTCTTCCCTTCCCTTCCCTTCTCCCTACCCTCATTTATTCTCCCATCCACTCCCGCAAAGCCCCTGGCCTCGGCCTCATGGCCTTGGTCAGCCTCAGTGTCACGGCCTTGGTTGGCCTCCCCTTCCCTACTCC
Organism: Escallonia herrerae; assembly: GCA_033070095.1. Classification (NCBI taxonomy): domain Eukaryota; kingdom Viridiplantae; phylum Streptophyta; class Magnoliopsida; order Escalloniales; family Escalloniaceae; genus Escallonia; species Escallonia herrerae. The sequence goes on along the minus strand of JAVXUP010003690.1, from coordinate 24,524 downwards.
CCTGTCTCCCCTCTGATTCCCTTCCCTCACAGCGTGATCCCCTCGGCCACCTTCCCTGCCCCACCTTCAGCCACAGCCGAACACCGAGGGTCGGCCACGGCCTATGGTCCCCCATTATTTCTCCCTTCTTCACTTGGTCAGAATTCTTTGCCAATCTTTTGGCTTCTTGTGAAGTCCTTAATCTCACCATGGTTGGGTCTTCAAGCTTCTTCATATTCTCTCTTCTCTTCTTTTTCATCTCTCTTCTCTAATCTCTCTCTCCCTCTCCCCCCCCCCCCCAAAGTCTTGAAAGGCTTGATGAAAGACTCCCCACCTACCACCACTTTCACATGTGTGGCCAAGATTTAAACTTCATTTTTTTAAACTATCCCCCCCAAAAAATTTCACAATATCTTTTTTAACACGCAATCGCAAATTTCGCTACCGGCATTTTTTCGCTTTACTGTTATTTTTTTAGTAGCACATTTTTCTTTGCTACCAATAATTTTTCTTTTTCGCTCCCAAAATTTTTGCAAAATATTTTTTCTCACTACCGGTTCTTCTTTTCAATACTAAGAAAATTTTGACTACCGATATTTTCGCTATAATTTTTTCTCTCGCTATCAAAAATTTTTCTACTATCACTTTCATCGCAACCGTTAGTTTTGTGCAATAATGTTTATGTGTGCGGCAACCGCTCAGGTCGCCTCTCTGTGCACACCACATGTAAGGGACTTTTGTTCCCAACCTACTTTGGTCGCATACAAGGGCCCACTAGAGGTCCCGTTTTGCGCGACACGTCGATACAGTAAATGGTCAATTTTTCAACGCTCTTGGTCGGTCAAAATATGCACGCTTAGGTCACGTGTGTTCTTTGCTTATTTAATGATTTTGGCGCTAAAACTTTTCGTGACTCATGGAAATGCGCTCGTCACACCTCGACCATCCAATTATTTTTTATCTTTCAAGAGATCAACTGCCAGTGCACCTTGGCCCTTGCCCAAGGGGGTTGGCCTTGGCCTTGCCCAAGGGGGTTGGCCTTGGCCTTTCCTAGGGGGTCGACCTCAGCCACCCTTAGTGGTTCAGCCTCGGCCACCCTTAGGGGTCGGCCTCGTCCTTCCCCTAGGGGTCGGTCTCAGCTTTCCCCCAAGGGTTGGCCTTTGGCCTTCTCCATAGGCCTTCTCCATGGCAACCCCACTTTTTTTAAGGAGCCATATATCGTCTGTAAAGCCCACCCATCACCAGTGGCCGCGCAGCATCTCCACACACCTGTCAATCATGGCCGCGCGTCATCTCTGTGACGCTCATCGCCTGTGGGCCCGTGCGCCATCTCCGCAACATCAATCACGCAGTCTGTGCGTCATCTCCACAACAGAACTCTCTCGTTCCCATGCGTCACTCATGCGTCAAATGCCCTCGGCACGACGCCCACTTCCGTGACACCAGTCGGCCGCGCTTGTATGCCGCTCATGCATCTGTGCCCCTAGAACGACGCCTACAATTACGATAGCAGTTGTAGCGCCCATACACCGCTCATGCGTCACGTGCCCCCAGCATGACGCAGACTTCCGTGGTTGTCGTCGCCCGCCCATGCACCACTTTTATGACATGTGCCCCTGGCACCAAGTCTTATCTCATGACAGAGGTTATCGCGCGCATGCGCCACTCTCATGTCTTGTGTTGTTGGCACCATGCCCATGCGCCCCCACCATGGATGTGTAACATGCTTTGATCCACTCTTCGGAGTGCATAACATTCTAAGGGGCTCCGCTCGTAGTGCTCCGGCATAAGGACCCTTTGCCAGCGAGATAGGCTCACTACCAAAGAAACTATATCCGCCTGGGACAGCTTGTATGACACTAGGTATCCCTAAGCTGTGACCACGTTGCACTCATAATACCGGAAATTCACCACACCATGCGCCCCCGCCGTGAACGTGGGACATGCTTTGACCCACTCTCCTGAGTATGTAGCATTCCAAAGGGCTTCATTCACAGTGATCCGGCATGAGGACCCTTCCCAGCGGGATAGGCTCGCTAACACAGAAGCTATCTCTGCCCTGGGGCGACTTGCATGAATCTAGGCATGCTTGAACTATGACCACATTGCACTTACATTATCGTTGATCGTCAGCACTCCCAGAATGATGTCCCCTGGGTCACTCTGAGACAGCAGCAGGTCTTGGAAGGGCATCGTGCCTAGTCCACCTTGTACTTGGGCACAGGAACTCTCCCTCACCGCTGTCAGGTTCCCTCCGCGTCTCTCGATGCATCCCTATAGGATTCAGTAAGGCCTAGGCCGATGGTTAGGCAAGGGCTTACTCTGATCATGCCGACGTTATGTGGTCAGTATTTTTTAGACAGATAGAGCGTCGCTGTGTGGGGTAGGTAGCGTGAATATGAGAACCAACAGTCAAAAGGAGCACTGGTTTTTGTGGACCCCTAGTAACATGTCACTCCCAGGGGATGACATGTGCCAACTGATGACATAGACATTCTTTTGCCTATAAAAAATGGACTTTGGAATTCATTTTGGAGGGAATTCTCTCATTGATATAGAGCACTTTCTCATTCTAGAATTCAGAACTCTTGAATTGTAGAGAGAGAAATACAATTGGACTGTCACACTAGACATAACATCGACTGTGACATTGGACCCTGACTTGGACCCTAGCTTGGATAGTTGACTGTAGGCCCTGTTCGTCTCCATAGCAATGTCATTCCTCACGGCATGTCTGGAAAGCCTTACTCTGTGCCCTTATTCCACTCTAATTGTGTCTTACTCTATACATCTGGCAGCTGAGTCGAACTGTATCCTTTGTAACACTTTCACGTAACTACAAACTCACTTTTCTTGACATCAAGCTTCAATGGAGACGCTGCACGATTTGAAAAGTGCCACAACTTTTTTGTGACGGACGTAGCCGGAGAGAAAGTTAGATCCGATCGAGTCAGCAAGTTACGTCCAGCAATAGATGGACTTGGCCGAGATGTGTTGGAAACACACGCGCGGCACATGATTTGATGGAGCACAAGGTGTGCAGATTCATGCATGCCATGCCATCATAAGCCTCGCCTCGCAAGGTGGTATCTTAAATCTTGAAGTACGGGTGGAGTTGATGTCTTGTACGAATAGACAACCTAATCTGCAGGCCAGTATATAAACCCCGCTTTGTGATCAAACCCCACCAGGACAGCATATAAACACCGCTTTGTGATCGCCTAGGGTTTTCAGTTTGCATTCGCTCGAACCCCTCCAGTTTCGAGAGAGAGAGAGAGAGAGCTAGAGAGAGAGAGTGTAGGGTTTCGAAGATGAAGACGATCCTTTCATCGGAGACGATGGACATCCCGGAGGGTGTTAAGGTGAAGGTGATGGCGAAGATGGTAGAGGTGGAGGGTCCGAGGGGGAAGCTAACCCGGGACTTCAAGCACCTGAACCTCGACTTCCAGCTCATTACCGATGCCGAGGCTGGGCAGAGGAAGCTAAAGGTCGACGCCTGGTTCGGCTCCCGCAAGACCACCGCCGCCATCCGCACCGCCCTCAGCCACGTCAGCAACCTCATCACCGGCGTCACCAAGGGCTACCGCTACAAGATGCGCTTCGTCTACGCTCACTTTCCCATCAATGCCAATATCTCCTCCGCCGCCGACTCCATCGAGATCCGCAACTTCCTTGGCGAGAAGAAGGTCCGCCAATTCTCTCTCTCTCTTCAACCAACTCTTCTTGTTATCGTTTGTTGATCTTGATGATCTTAGTCTGAAAGTGGTTGATTGGCTGGTTTGTCGTGATTGGTTTTGGATCAAGTGGCTCCCCTTAAAACCCTAATAATCTATATGCTTTATATAGGTTTTTATGTTTAATTTATTAGGTTATTTAAAACTATGATCCGGAAAATAAACGCTGTGTTCTGACTGGTTTTCGATCAAGTTTTTGGACCAAGCGGCGCTTTGCATATTTCTCTTTAAACCCTAATAATCTTCTTAGTTTGTGTTTGCATATTTATTCTCTTATCCGTTCTTATTCATCCGCGACAAGGTCCACTTTTTAAACCACCTTTTCTTGTTATGTTTTGATTGTTTCGAAATTATCTGGATTGATTTGTTTGCAATAGGTTTTGAATCTAACGTGTTAGTATGCTTTGTCCGTGCTAATTCTACTCTGTTTTCAAAAACCCTGATGATCTCTTTGCCTTCTATTTGCACATTAACCGTTGGTTTATTATAAGCTTTCAATTTGTAGTTTTTTGTTGCTAGGAACTCTGATCTAAAACTGAGTAGTTGTAGTGTGCTGGGTTAAAGAATGGGGTCCAGTATCTGGTAGCCTTGCAGTTATGGTTTGATTCGGTGATTGGGTATTTGGGTGTTTAGGGCTGCTCTCTTTATTCCTTAATTTTTCATTTAGTTCTGTTATGATATGCTGTATTAGTCATATCGTACGCAGTTCCCTGGGTCTCATCTCGTATATAATCAGCTTATGAATTTCAAATGGTAATCCTGTTTGTCTTATAATGTAAACATTGTGCTATAGGCATCCTATGAAAATGGCGGAGTGCATGTTGAGTTCTGCATTGGAGCTGATATTTTTGTGTTCTGTATTCTTAGTGGTGATCCATGTTTATTTTGATTGAACCTTATTAGCACTTTGATGATGCGGAAAATGGTTCGATGCTACGTGGAGGTGCCACAAAGGATGCGGTCTGAGTCAGCTTCCAGATAGGCAACGCGGGAGACAGCAAGGACGGCGTAAGGGCCGAGGGCAAGGCTCCCCAGACAGGTCGTGAGGGCTGGCAGCGCTGCGCAGGCAGGGTGACGATGAACAGGACCGACAGTCTACAGTCCGTGACAAGGGTGCAGCGTCGAGGGTTCGTGGACGTGAGCCAAGTGTGTTTCTCTCACTAGAATTCCAGAGAGAATGTCGTTTTAGAGAGAGAAGTGAAAAGCTCAAAATGAGAGAAAAGATCTTTGAAAAAGCTCCAAAGTCCACTATTTATAGGCAAAAATGTGCATGTGTCATAAGTTGACATGTGTCACCCCCGGGAACGACACGTCGCCAGGGGGCCAAAGCACTGATCCTCCGTTGGGACTGCCGGTCCCTAAGTTCGTGCTGCCCTGCCCTTGCGACGTCTCTCTGCCTGTCTGAGGAGACTGATCATGCCGCGGTAGCATGGTCAGAGTAGCCCGTTGCCCCAGCCTCCAGTCCAAGCCCTTACTGAATCCCACGGTCCTGGCAGCGGTGGGGAAGACCCGACGCCCAGCTGCCAGGTGGACTAGGCAAGATGCCCTTCCGAAGACCTGCTCCCATCTCGGAGTGACCCGGGGGTCATAGTCCTTAGGGGTGCCGACGCGAGCCCCCAGTGCCAGAGCACGTAGGCCAGTCACGCAGGCACCCCGGCGGAGATAGTGTCCTGGAGGAGTAGCCTATCCCGTGAGCATATAACATGATTGCAGCGCATAGGGCGCGGTTGAGTGCGGGCGACGAGGGTCGCAGAGTGATCTCCGAGCGACAAGGGTCGTTGCGTGGATGGCGCGCGACCGTGAGCGACGGTTGTCATGGCGACAGAGCGGCCACAAGTGACGGTCATCGAGACTACGAGCGACTGTCATCGCGACGAAGGAGCACGGCCGAGAGCGACGGTCGTCGAGACTATGGCGGAGCGCGGTCGCGAGCGACGGTCGTCGTGACAACGGAGCACGGTCAAAGGTGACGGCGTCGGTATTCAAGGCAGGTGGCCCCAAAGGAGGCCGACCCCTTGGGGTGGCCGACCCCCAGGGTGGCCGACCCCCTAGGGTGGCCGAGCCCCAAGGGTGGCCGACCCATTGGGGTGGCCGACCCACAAGGGTGGCTGACCCCTTGGGGTGGCCGACCCCTTGGGATGGCCGACCCCCAAGGGTGGCCGACCCCTTGGGGTGGCCGACGCCCAAGGGTGGCCGACCCCTTGGGGTGGCTGACCCCCAAGGTGGAAGGCACGCCGAAGTCGCTTCACGAATGGTTCACGTGACTTGAGCATGCGTTGCTTTGACCGGCCCTCGAGCGTTGAAAAGTTGACCGCTGACTGGGTGATGTGTCGCGCAAAGTGGGCCCCTTAACGGGTCCTGGGGTGTAACCAGAATAGGGTATGAACATAAGCCCCCTGCGTGTGGCGCGCGCGGAGGGGCAACCCGAGCGGGCGTTGCACGCATGAATGATGTGGTTACAGCCCATCCTGCTGCGGGGGCCAGGGTCCCTGGTGAGGGAGCCGATGATGACGCTAAGCCCGTGTAGCAGTTTGATTGAGCCGGCGATGGCGCTAGCCCGTGATGGCGCTCAGCCCATTCCGCAGTTTGATTGAGCCAACGACGGCACGAAGCCCGTCCCGTAGTTTGATTGAGCCGGCGATGGCGCTAGCCCGTGATGGCGCTCAGCCCATGCCGCAGTTTGATTGAGCCGGCGACGGCACGAAGCCCGTCCCGTAGTTTGATTGAGCCGGCGATGGCGCTAGCCCGTGATGGCGCTCAGCCCATGCCGCAGTTTGATTGAGCCGGCGACGGCACGAAGCCCGTCCCGTAGTTTGATTGAGCCGGCGATGGCGCTAGCCCGTGATGGCGCTCAGCCCATGCCGCAGTTTGATTGAGCCGGCGATGGCGCTAGCCCGTGATGGCACTCAGCCCATGCCGCAGTTTGATTGAGCCGGCGACGGCACGAAGCCCGTCCCGTAGTTTGATTGAGCCGGCGATGGCGCTAGCCCGTGATGGCGCTCAGCCCATGCCGCAGTTTGATTGAGCCGGCGATGGCGCTAGCCCGTGATGGCGCTCAGCCCATGCCGCAGTTTGATTGAGCCGGCGACGGCACGAAGCCCGTCCCGTAGTTTGATTGAGCCGGCGATGGCGCTAGCCCGTGATGGCGCTCAGCCCATGCCGCAGTTTGATTGAGCCGGCGACGGCACGAAGCCCGTCCCGTAGTTTGATTGAGCCGGCGATGGCGCTAGCCCGTGATGGCGCTCAGCCCATGCCGCAGTTTGATTGAGCCGGCGACGGCACGAAGCCCGTCCCGTAGTTTGATTGAGCCGGCGATGGCGCTAGCCCGTGATGGCGCTCAGCCCATGCCGCAGTTTGATTGAGCCGGCGACGGCACGAAGCCCGTCCCGTAGTTTGATTGAGCCGGCGATGGCGCTAGCCCGTGATGGCGCTCAGCCCATGCCGCAGTTTGATTGAGCCGGCGATGGCGCTAGCCCGTGATGGCGCTCAGCCTAATGCCGCAGTTTGATTGAGCCGGCGACGGCACGAAGCCCGTCCCGTAGTTTGATTGAGCCGGCGATGGCGCTAGCCCGTGATGGCGCTCAGCCCATGCCGCAGTTTGATTGAGCCGGCAATGGCACGAAGCCCGTCCCGTAGTTTGATTGAGCCGGCGATGGCGCTAGCTCGTGATGGCGCTCAGCCCATGCCGCAGTTTGATTGAGCCGGCGATGGCGCTAGCCCGTGATGGCGCTCAGCCCATGCCGCAGTTTGATTGAGCCGGCGACGGCACGAAGCCCGTCCCGTAGTTTGATTGAGCCGGCGATGGCGCTAGCCCGTGATGGCGCTCAGCCCATGCCGCAGTTTGATTGAGCCGGCGATGGCGCTAGCCCGTGATGGCGCTCAGCCCATGCCGCAGTTTGATTGAGCCGGCGACGGCACGAAGCCCGTCCCGTAGTTTGATTGAGCCGGCGATGGCGCTAGCCCGTGATGGCGCTCAGCCCATGCCGCAGTTTGATTGAGCCGGCGACGGCACGAAGCCCGTCCCGTAGTTTGATTGAGCCGGCGATGGCGCTAGCCCGTGATGGCGCTCAGCCCATGCCGCAGTTTGATTGAGCCGGCGACGGCATACAGCCCGTCCCGCAGGGAGGGGTCCTCGTGCCGGAGCACTACGAACGGAGCCTCCAGAATGCCGCACACTCTGGAGAGTGGGTCGAAGATCTTCCATGCCCATGGCGGGGGCGCATGGTGTGGTGAACGGGTGTCATGCCCGGAGGCTTGTAACATGGTCGTGGTGCATGGACATGGCGATGATTGTCGCGGGGACAATACTTGGTGCCGGAGCACATGTCATGAAAGTGGTGCGGCGACGAACGTCGCGAAGCAATACTTTGTGCCGGGGCACATGTGATAAGAATGGCGCATGGGTGCGGCGACGAAGGTCGCGGAGCATATACTTGGTGCCGGGGGCACGCATGATGAGAATAGCGCACGGGCGCGGCGACGAACGTCGCGGAGCTATACTTGGTGCCGGGGGCACGTATCATGAAGATGGCGCACGGGCGCGGCGACGAATGTCGCGGAGCTACAGTTGGTGCCGGGGGCACGCATGATGAGAATGGCGCACGGGCGCGGCGACGAACGTCGCGGAGCTATACTTGGTGTCGGGGGCACGTATCATGAAGATGGCGCACGGGTGCGGCGACGAACGTCGCGGAGCTATACTTGGTGCCGGGGGCACGCATGATGAGAATGGCGCACGGGCGCAGCGACGAACATCGCGGAGCTATACTTGGTGCCGGGGGCACGTATCATGAAGATGGCGCACGGGCGCGGCGACGAACGTCGCGGAGCTAAAGTTAGTGCCAGGGGCACGTATCATGAAGATGGCGCACAGGCGCAGCGACGAACGTCGCGGAGCTAAAGTTGGTGCCGTGGGCACGCATGATGGGAATGGCGGATGGGCGCGGCGACGAACGTCGCGGAGCAATACCTGGTGCCTGGGGCACGCATCATAAGCATGGCACCAGGGCGCGGCGACGACTGTCGCGGAGCAATACCTGGTGCCTGGGGCACGCATCATAAGCATGGCGCCAGGGCGCGGCGACGACTGTCTCGGAGCAATACCTGGTGCCTGGCGCACGCATCATAAGCATGGCGCCAGGGCGCGGCGACGACTATCGCGGAGCAATACTTAGTGATGTCGTCATGGCAATGCATCAAGTGACCATTGGCATTGAGCGCGCGTTGTAGAGAGCGCGATGAGTTGGCACGGGCGACGTGGTTCGAGGAGACGGCACGCAGGCGACGAGAGTCACGGAGTTGGAGGGCCTGCGATGAGAGTCACAGAGCTGTCGCGCGGACGCGGGAGACGAAGGTCGCAGAGATGGCACGCGGGCGACAAGAGTCGCGAAGGAGCGCGGGTGACGGGAGCACGGAGCTGTAGCACGGACGCGAGCAAAAAATGTGTGAGGGCGATGAGAGTTGTAGAGCCGGCGCGCGAACGCAAGTGACACGGGCGACAAGAGTTACGAAAGGTGCGCACGGCGCTGGTGGCGGGGGTCCTCATGGAAGGTATGCACGGCGCTGGCGACGTGGGTCGCGGAGACGGCGCCCGGGTGACTAGCGATGAGGGTCGCGGAGATAGCCCCCAGGCGATGGGCAATGAGTGTTGCGGAAGGTGGGCATGGTGCTGGCGACGGGCGTCACGGAAGGCGCCCGGGTGACGAGCGATGAGGGTCGCAGAGATGGCGCCTGGGCGACGGGCAACTGGGATCGCGGAGATAGCCCCCGGACTACTGGCAACGAGGTTTGCAGGAGGTGCGTACGGCGTTGGTGACGAGGGTCGTAGAGATGGCACCCAGGCGACGAGGGACGAGGGTCACGGAGACAGCCCCCTGGGTGATGGGCAACGAGGGTTGCGGGAGGCGGCCTCCGGGCGATGGGCGTCGCGGAGACGGCGCCCGGGCGACGAGCGACGAGTGTTGCGAAGACAGCGCCCTAGCAACGTGCAACTGGGGGTCACGGAGTCGGCGCCCGAGTGATGGGCAACGAGTGTTGCAAAGACGGCGCCCGGGGGATGGGCAGCGGGCCGAAGGTGTGGCGCTGTGGCTGTGGAGGCTGAATGCGGTGTTGCCTTTTGAAAATGGTGGGTGCTTTTGTTAGCGTTGTGAAAATGGTGAAAATGTATTTTTCAAACCAAAAAAAGCAGTGAAACTAAAACAAAAAAGGGGAGGGGGGTCGCACAAAGTGGGTCTGCTAGTGGGCCCTTGATTGCAACCATAATAAGTTGGGAACATAGCCCCCTGCGTGCGGCGTGCGCGGAGGGGCAACCCGAGCGGGCGCCGCACGCATAAACACATAGTAAGATGTTGATGTCGTTTGGCCGAAAAGTTATTGACATCGTCTTTGAGTGACGAAGGCGGGCGACGAGGGTCGCGGAGACAGCCCCCGGGCAGCGAGGGGCACGGAGACAGCGCCCGGACGACAAGCGACGAGGGTCGCGGAGACGGCGCCTCGGGCGACGAGCGACGAGTGTTGCGAAGACGGTGCCCGGGCGATGGGCAACTGGGGGTCGCCGAGTCGACGCCCGGGCTTTGGGCAACGAGTGTTGCGGAAGGCAGCGTCCGGGTGACTAGCGATGAGGGTCGCGGAGACGGCGCCCCCGGGCGACGGACAACTGGGGGTCGCTGAGTCGACGCCCGGGCTCTGGGCAACGAGTGTTGCGGAAGGCGGCGTCCGGGCGACGCAAAGATGAAGTCCGGGTGACGGGCGCCGCAAGGATGAAGTATGGGCGACAAGGTCGCGGAGACGATGTTCGGGCGACGGGAGTCGCGGAGGTGAAGGCCGGGCGACAGGCGCATGTGCGCAAGCGATGCACAGCGGTCAAGGTTGGAAAAAAGAGATTTTTTTTTTTTGGCCTTGGCTTTGGGGATGTGCGGGAAAAAGAAAAGAAGAAAGAAGAATGAAGATGGAGAGGATGGCGCGGCGGCGGCAGGCTGCCGTGGCCGGCCGTGGGGCGGGGGAGAGGAGAGAGGTATGGTGGAGCTGAGGGGGGTAGTCGGGGTGGAGATGAAACAAGAAAGGGTTGGCGGCGCAGCGCCTTCGGCCGCGCAATGCGGGCTTACGGGATCGAGGAAGAGGGAGAGAGAGAGAGAGGCCGAGGGGGGGTCGGGGTAGCAGGGGGGTCGGCGGGGTAGTGGGGTCGGCCAGGTGGGTTGCGGGGAGGGGCCGAAGCAGAGGAAAAAAGACGAAGGGGAAGAAAAGTCACCGGCGGCCATGGCGCCGTGGGGCTTGCGGGTTCGGGAAAGAGGGAGAGAGAGAGAGAGGCCGGGGGGGGTCGGCGTAGCAGGGGGGTCGGCGGGGTAGTGGGTCGGCCAGGTGGGTTGCGGGGAGGGGCCGAAGCAGAGAAAAAAAGACGAAGGGGAAGAGAAGTCGCCGTCGGCCATGGCGCCGTGGGGCTTGCGGGTTCGGGGAAGAGGGAGAGAGAGAGGCCGAGGGGGGGGTCGGCGTAGCAGGGGGGTCGGCGGGGTAGTGGGGTCGACCAGGTGGGTTGCGGGGAGGGGCCGAAGCAGAGAAAAAAAGACGAAGGGGAAGAGAAGTCGCCGTCGGCCATGGCGCCGTGGGGCTTACGGGTTCGGGAAAGAGGGAGAGAGAGAGAGGCCGGGGGGGTCGGCGTAGCAGGGGGGTCGGCGGGGTAGTGGGTCGGCCAGGTGGGTTGCGGGGAGGGGCCGAAGCAGAGAAAAAAAGATGAAGGGGAAGAGAAGTCGCCGTCGGCCATGGCGCTGTGGGGCTTGCGGGTTCGGGGAAGAGGGAGAGAGAGAGGCCGAGGGGGGGGTCGACGTAGCAGGGGGGTCGGCGTAGCAGGGGGGTCGGCGGGGTAGTGGGGTCGGCCAGGTGGGTTGCGGGGAGGGACCGAAGCAGAGAAAAAAAGACGAAGGGGAAGAGAAGTCGCCGTCGGCCATGGCGCCGTGGGGCTTACGGGTTCGGGGAAGAGGGAGAGAGAGAGGCCGAGGGGGGGTCGGCGTAGCAGGGGGTCGGCGGGGTAGTGGGGTCGGCCAAGGGGCCGAGGAGGGGGGGTCGGCGCGGAAGGGAGGCCGAACTGCCGTCGGCGGTGCGGCGCTTGGAGAAGATGAAGGAAATTAGGGTTGTTTTGCGGGTTAGGGTATCTGGGATACGGGTCGGAGCAGTCGGGTAAACGGGCGGGTATAACCCGCTTAAGCTGAATGAAAATGGAGGGAAAATGGGCCGAAGCAGGCGCGGGTCGGGGCCCTCGCGGTTCGGGTTCTGCCCACCTGAATGTTTTGATTGTTTTACTTTGAAATTGAAATTGTTTTTCAATTCGATATTTTTATTTTTTTTTTGAGCCTATAAAAGGAGCAAGAGAGGGGATGCAAAATTTTGAGGAAGAATAATTTTGAGAGAAAAGGGAGAGAAAGAGGGAGGTTGGGGATTGATGAAAAGTTTCGTGGAAAATTTTCTAAGTGTTGGAGAGAGAACCGGAGGGTGAAAAAAAATTTTGTGAAATTTTTTCTAAGTGTAGAATGAGGGTGATGACTCGACCGGGAAAAATGGAGAAATGTTTCTAAGTGTTGAAGAGTGAAAAGGGCGACGAGTGAAGTCGCGGGGGTGATGACTCCACCGCGAAAAATGGAGAAATGTTTCTAAGTGTTGAAGAGTGACAAGGGCGACGAGTGAAGTCGCGGGGGTGATGACCCGACCGCGAAAAATGGAGAAATGTTTCTAAGTGTCAAAAAGAGGGGAGGGTGCCGAGCGAAGTCGCGGGGGTGATGACCCGACCGCGAAAAATGAAGAGATTTTTCTAAGTGTCGAAAAGAGGGGAGGGTGCGCGAAAAATGAAGAAATTTTTCTAAGTGTCGAAAAGAGGGGAGGGTGCCGAGCGAAGTAGCGGGGGTGATGACCCGACCGCGAAAAATGAAGAGATTTTTCTAAGTGTCGAAAAGAGGGTAGGACGCCGAGGGAAGTCGCGGGGGTGATGACCCGACCGCGAAAAATGAAGAAATTTTTTCTAAGTGTTGAAGACGGAGTGTGGAGTTCGGCGGTGGGTCGGCATCGACGACCGACTGAGTGACCGAGGCACGGGAGGGTTGGCAAGACGTGTTGCATGCATGCCCGCGAGGTCGCACTGCCCGAGGGGGATGTCGGCTGACGGAGTTGAGACTTAGTAGCGTGGCTCGAGCCACCCCGCGCACCACGTATCAAGTCGCTGCAATGAGAGGCATGCAGAAGGGGTAGGGAGCTTGGCTTGCTTGGGGTAGGCAAGGGGTGAAGCCCCCAATGAAGTGAGACATAACACCAAGGGTGGTGCCAGTAGAACAATGTTAGCTTGAATATTCTCCAAGTCTGGAAATGACAGCCTCTTGGATGGCTGGGTAGAGGATGTGACCGGTAGTTCTAGTAGCCATACGTTGCTGAGGCAAGGTTGCGTGAGTGTGTCAGGCAAGGAATGAACTGCACTGTTGGTAGTCCTCATAGCCCTCTGCTGCACATGCATGGTGCCTGAGTCTGGAAGATATGCAGACTGCAACACGATGCTCACCCCCCCAGCGGAGTCGCCAAAATGATGATGCGGAAAATGGTTCGATGCTACGTGGAGGTGCCACAAAGGATGCGGTCTGAGTCAGCTTCCAGATAGGCAACGCAGGAGACAGCAAGGACGGCGTAAGGGCCGAGGGCAAGGCTCCCCAGACAGGTCGTGAGGGCTGGCAGCGCTGCGCAGGCAGGGTGACGATGAACAGGACCGACAGTCTACAGTCCGTGACAAGGGTGCAGCGTCGAGGGTTCGTGGACGTGAGCCAAGTGTGTTTCTCTCACTAGAATTCCAGAGAGAATGTCGTTTTAGAGAGAAAGTGAAAAGCTCAAAATGAGAGAAAAGATCCTTGAAAAAGCTCCAGAGTCCACTATTTATAGGCAAAAACGTGCATGTGTCATAAGTTGACATGTGTCACCCCCCGGGAACGACACGTCGCCAGGGGGCCAAAGCACTGATCCTCCGTTGGGACTGTCGGTCCCTAAGTTCGTGCTGCCCTGCCCTTGCGACGTCTCTCTGCCTGTCTGAAGAGACTGATCATGCCGCGGTAGCATGGTCAGAGTAGCCCGTTGCCCCAGCCTCCAGTCCAAGCCCTTACTGAATCCCACGGTCCTGGCAGCGGTGGGGAAGACCCGACGCCCAGCTGCCAGGTGGACTAGGCAAGATGCCCTTCCGAAGACCTGCTCCCATCTCGGAGTGACCCGGGGGTCATAGTCCTTAGGGGTGCCGACGCGAGCCCCCAGTGCCAGAGCACGTAGGCCAGTCACGCAGGCACCCCGGCGGAGATAGTGTCCTGGCGGAGTAGCCTATCCCGTGAGCATATAACATGATTGCAGCGCATGGGGCGCGGTTGAGTGCGGGCGACGAGGGTCGCAGAGTGATCTCCGAGCGACAAGGGTCGTTGCGTGGATGGCGCGCGACCGTGAGCGACGGTTGTCATGGCGACAGAGCGGCCACAAGTGACGGTCATCGAGACTACGAGCGACGGTCATCGCGACGAAGGAGCACGGCCGAGAGCGACGGTCGTCGCGACTATGGCGGAGCGCGGCCGCGAGCGACGGTCGTCGTGACAACAGAGCACGGTCAAAGGTGACGGCGTCGGTATTCAAGGCAGGTGGCCCCAAAGGAGGCCGACCCCTTGGGGTGGCCGACCCCCCAGGGTGGCCGACCCCCTAGGGTGGCCGAGCCCCAAGGGTGGCCGACCCATTGGGGTGGCCGACCCACAAGGGTGGCTGACCCCTTGGGGTGGCCGACCCCTTGGGATGGCCGACCCCCAAGGGTGGCCGACCCCTTGGGGTGGCCGACGCCCAAGGGTGGCCGACCCCTTGGGGTGGCTGACCCCCAAGGTGGAAGGCTCGCCGAAGTCGCTTCACGAATGGTTCACGTGACTTGAGCTTGCGTTGCTTTGACCGGACCTCGAGCGTTGAAAAGTTGACCGCTGACTGGGTGATGTGTCGCGCAAAGTGGGCCCCTTAACGGGTCCTGGGGTGTAACCAGAATAGGGTATGAACACACTTCTATCGTAGTTGCATTCTGGAATGTTTCATGGTTGCAGTCGGGAAGGTGAGTTTGTTCAGTTTGTCTAGTTGAACATGTAATTGCGCAAGTCTAGTATAGTGGGGTTTGAGTTCTTCTTGGTATGCTAGTAGATAGCTTTTCCTCTACTTGAATCTGAGTGAATCCTCTTCTAAGATGTAACAGCAGAATCTCGGGTTCTCTATGATTACTTTGAGAGTGATAAAACTTGGATGAGTTCTGTGATTCTGTACGTGAACTTGTTTATTTTGTTCCCGCTTAGCGTGTTATTTGAGCTGCACTAGTTTAAACATGTAACTGTGCACATTAACTATAGTGCCTTTTCTGTACATAAATCCGAGTAATGCCTCTCTTTAGATGGGAAAAAAATTGGCTATTCTTTAGTGACGCTAAAAAAGACCGTTAATAATTGTCGCTGAAAGTGTTAAAAGAAAAGTCACTAAAAATATTTAGCAACTATTAATTGTCACTATACACGGAGTTGAAGGAAGATTCCTACAACCTGGGTAGAAGCCAAAATTTGTTTCTATAGATGTAACCAAAATAGAATAAGTATTAGAAAAAGGATGCAAGGAACATAAATTAATGGCATATACGTAATACATTGCTAGAGTCCAGTTTTATTCTTAGCACAGCTGGATTTAATTAGTTTGCCTGAGAGTGTACCTTCATTAGGGTGTTGGAAGCATTGATAGATACATTGGGATTTCTCCCATTCGTACTTTCCGCAAAGCTTTTCTCTATTTCTTGATTGTTTTTTCCGTAACAAGTTGAAAGGTCTAACTAATCCTTGAGTCGAGTGTCAGGTATGTGTCAAGAAGAGGTACAAAGATTGCTTGCATAGCTCATCAATTTGTAGTTGGACTAACTCAGTCTTCTAATTGGGGTCTGAATGGAAGTGTGTTTTTTGGCTGTTGCTGTAGGTGAGGAAAGTGCAAATGCTTAATGGAGTTTCGATCGTACGCTCTGAAAAGGTCAAGGATGAACTTGTTTTGGAGGGAAATGATACCGAACTTGTTTCTCGATCTGCTGCCCTGATTAACCAGGTAGCCTCCCTCTTCTCTCTCTCTTTCGTCATTCATGGAGTTATCACATCTGGAAGATCCTCGTCCCTACACTTGCTGAGACTGTTATCTTTGTTTGTGCAGATATGTCATGTTAAGAACAAAGATATTAGGAAGTTCTTGGATGGTATCTATGTCAGCGAGAAGGAAACAATAAGGGAAGAAGAATGAGTAGTTGGGTATTAGGTGCATCTGCTGCTTGGCATGATCTATAATCTTGTCTGAACTCGAATCTTACAGTTTTGTGCTCTTGACTTTTTGAGACGTTTGGTTTGCAGTGAGAGATGTTTGTTTGGTTAGTCAGACAACAAATAGTCCCATTGAATTTTCTTGGATGTATGTTGTTTCTTTTTTTTTTGGTCGAAAATAGAAATTGCATTAACTAAACAAACAAGTACAACCTAAAGAGCCCAAACAAATGTTCGGCTCTAGAAACATAATACACTAAAGTACAAGCAAAAGGAATACAAGCATAACTTGACCCTGGAAACATAAACCGGCCAACATGGTCTTGACAGAAATTGAAAAGGATAAGTATTACCATTATTGGATTTATAAAATCCAGATCGAATGGTAACAAAGTGGAAGAGTTGCAGCGAGGCATCAATTCAAAAGGCCGCTTAAAGTGGCAGTTTAGATTACTGTCGTGGTTATCTTCGGATTCGAGGGAGGTGGATCGAGTTCCCAAGGCCGGATCTGAATGATCCGAAGCTCAAAGGGAGTCCATCTCGTCTAGATATGTCCTCTTCCCGCCATAATCCTGTCATATCAGACTCATGTTAGAAAAGTCAACCCAAACTAGCCGGATCGGAAGTCTTGCGACCATGACGGATCTGAAAAAAACTTTCAGATCTGAGGGTAGCGAGTGGGGGGGAGTAAGCTCGTGGCTGAAGGGCTCCCGATCTGTGGGTGGAGGGGGAGATCGAGGGGGTGGAGGAGGGTGGTGGCTGATGGCGGCACAAGTGGTTTGCCGAGGTTGGGGGATCAAAAGACGTATGAAAAAGGAACAGGAGGAAAAGGAGGATCGTTTTGAGGGCCTCCCCTTCCATCCTCATAGCCATGGAAGCCGTAGGAGGAAGGGGCGGCGGCGGGTCTTCAGAAAAGAGAAAGATGGAGAAGGGTTTTGTGCAGATGTGCGGGTTTGTTCAGTTATCTTATTGGATGTATGTTGTTTCTATCACTGTCTGGTGTTGCCTTCAGTATGTTCTTGCTTAAATGGATCCTGGTCAGGTTACCCAGGTCTGTAAGTTTGTCTACATTGCCAATTCCCCTTAAGGGGTAGGGTTTTGTATCTGGAGTTATGGGTTCAACTGTTGACGAATATATATAAATTTAAAGTATCTGGATCATCTATCGTACCCAAGGGGGTTACAGCAGAGGTTCTGTATCTGGACCCTAGCGTGTCGTCGGTAAGGTGAATACCTATATGTCGTTCGTTCTAGTTATAGCATGGGCCATCCATAAGATACCTAGCTATGTGATGTACAACACCAATTACATAAAAAGTTTGATATAGAAGTAATTTTAGTGTAACATGTTAACTATATTGCCCTAAAGGGCACTAAGTAACAATAACAACCGAGATATACTTTTAACTACAATAGGGGATCTAAATTGTTGTTAATTGACTGCATTCCTATGTTCTCATTATAATTAAATAGGAAAGATTGTAAGAGATAAATTTTGTTCTTTAATACATCTTCTGGTTCCTTTTTTTGTCACAAAGACATCTATAAACATATCATGCATAGTTGGAGAAGATCATAGACCAGTTTGAAGATGTAGAATTCCATTAGCTACCCCTAAGGCAAGAACAACTTTTTTGATGCCTTAGCCACCTTTGCCTCTATAATAGACATACCGGAAGGACATGAGGTAGAACCATTTGTCATACAGAAGAAAGACTGACCATCCTACTACTTCATGATAGCTCCCATAGAAAAGGACGAAGTAACAAAGCCTTGGTATATCGATATACAAAATCTTATCCTAGATAAAAAGTATTTAGAGGGGTGTTCCATAAATAATCGAGTAGCTTTGAGAAGATAGGCAGTACAGTTTATCATGTGTGACTAAAGATTGTATAAGAGGCATTAAATGGAGAACACATGTTGTGTGTATCTGAAAGGGAAAATAGTCAAATTATGAAAGAGATACATGCAGGAGAGTGTGGGTCACTCATGAACGAGAGGATGTTCGCCAAGAAAGTCCTCTGACAAGGATATTATTGGAGTACCATGGAACACGACTATGTCAAGTATATGAAGAGATGTCACAAATGTCAAGTGTATGCCAACTTGCAACATTGACCTCCCCGAGAGTTATACAACATGACCTCCCCTTGGCTGTTTTCAGTTTGGGGAATCGATGTAATTGGAAAAATTAGTCTCAAGGCTTCTAATGGACACGATTTCATACTAGTAACCATAGATTACTTTACGAAGCGGGTGGAAGCAGCTTTGTATACCATGCTCAAGGCCAAGAAGGTAGCTTAGTTTATCCATACAAACATCATTTGTAAATATGGTGTACCCAGTGAGTTAATCTCAGACAATAGGTCACACTTTAAAGGAGAAGTCACAGACCTAGCTGAGGAGTATGGTATCATCTGACATCGCTCATCACCATACAGACCACATATTAATGGGCTGTTAAGGCTGCCAATAAAAACATTAAGAGCATGTTGAGTAAAATGATGGATTCATCACTCGTCACCGTTCAAACCACAGACTAATGGGACTGTTGAGGTTGCCAATGAAACATTAAGAGGATGTTGAGTAAAATGATGGATTTGTATAGGAGTTGGCCATACAAGCTTCCCTATGCACTCTGGGGCTATAGAACGTTGGTGAGGACGTCAGTCGGAGCTACCTTATATTTATTAGTCTGCAACATGAGGTCGTGCTTCTGATAGAATCGGAAGTCAACTCTCACAGAGTGCTATTGGAGAATCCGATAGTGAGGAAGACTAGATGAGACACAGATTTGAATAATCGGACTTAGCAAATGAGAAAAGGTTGAAGGCACTATACTATATTCAAGATTACCAAAAGCGAATCACCTGAGCATTCAATAAGCAAGTAAAGGGACGCCGGTTGAAAGAAGAAGATTTGGTGTTAAAGAAGAACATTGGACAAATTTGGAAACCCCTAGGAAAATTTGAACCTAAGTGGTCAGATCCCTATATAATCAAGTAGATTATGACCAGGGGTGCAGCACTTTTAGTCAATCTAGATCAATTAAAAAAAATATTATGCCTAAGTGAAGTTTGTAATTGAACTACAAATCACCTTATCCTCCTTAAGAACATTTTTCCAGTACACACTAATTGATGTAATATATAGATTGAGGTATATAGGCAGCTAACAAAGTTACCTTGGGTGCAGTCAAATTTTAATAAAATTCTTTTATTCCACTAGCTAAAGCACTGACTACATTCTTAAGAAAAAATAAAAATGCCCGCTATGACCAAAACCCTGCAAAGGGTGGCCTAGGCAAAAGTTAGGGCTAAAAGAAAAATAAAAAAATTCTAGAAAAAATGAAAATGCCCGTTAGGACAAAACCATTGCAAAGAGTGGCCTAGGCAAAAGTTAGGGCAAGAAAATTTTAAAGTTCTATTAGCAACATATGGGATATCATTCAGTAGATGTTTAAATGTCTTCATGGTCGGACTCTTCTTACCGTTCAGAATTAACTTCCATGTCTCCAAATCTTTCTTATAAGCCGCCCTTTGAGACACCGAAATCACATCTTCTAGTTTCTCTACCTGAAAAGCTGGCCTCTATTCCACTTTGTCTTTTCCTTTATTACCGTGCCTGTCAAACTGACCTTCGAGATAAGCATCCACACTAGACTCTCAGTTCCAAGTAGCTTTGATAGTTAGATTTCTCTTTGGTGGTTTCCCCTTCAGCAGCAAAGCGGGATGTTGATGGGACTTATCCATGTGCAGAGACCATATGGGATTCCTGCCAGCATCGAACTTCTCCTTGAATATTTGGGAACTAATCCAAAATCCCCAGATCCAAGTGACCCGAACTACATATTCAATCTACGGACGATGGAAACTTTGTTTATAATCTGAGATGACCTATCTGACCCAGGCATCTCCATGCTTAACCCAATAGCGGCACAAGCTTCCCTATTTGCCTGCTCTAAAGACTATATCTCACAAGTACTCGAAAGTCCCAATCTAACTTCGCCCTCAGGTTGTTCTCCAAGGTCAATACTTTTCCTGAACATGGGCCCAAAGCCAACAAATGTATGCGTTAGGCAACATAAAAGCGATTAGTTCAATATCGGCATAAGGTGGAGACCCCCAGCCTCATGTGACAGTCTCAATTATGGAAGGACTAAGGGCTTACTCCCCCATGAACTCCTCATAAACTTTTGAAATCACTTTTTCATAACCGAACAGCCTAAAGTAGAAGGATGTGTAACGTAATCCCATAAGATAAACACAAGGATATTCAACTGTTCTCAGAACTGGCCCATGAGCCCGCCACCATTTACAGTACCATGGACTATCCCTAGACTCCTACACACATAAGAAACAAGTCCATTCGTCTATGCTGGAATAACCTTCAAAGACTAAAAGTCAAGAATGGAAGGAACTAGGGCTTTATCCTATCACAGCAGGTTTGGCTATCAAAAGTATATTGTTCAGCAGCCACATGTACAAAAGCAAAAAACAACCTATGAGTGGAACGTTAGGATCTTTATGAACATCAATGGTGCTAAGTAAAGTTTCGACTAGTACTAAAAGGATCAGGGTTTTACCTCGAGTAGATACTTAAACCAAGACATTAGCTAGCTTTACATCAGTAATCCCAGAGCCGAAAAAGGTAAGATCTTTCGCTACAAGCATAGCGCCAGGACTAGAGGTGTCAAATGGGCCGGGCTTGGGCCGGCCCAGCCCAAGCCCAACGGGCCTCCAACAAAACGGGCCGGGGCCGGGCCGGGCTGGGCCAGATTGGGGCAAACCTGGGCCCAGTCCAGGCCCTGGCCCTAGGCCCAATATCTAGGGCCGGGCCTTGGCCCAATTTTTTTTTTTTTTTTTGCATTTTCTTGTTATTCAAAGTAAATTTAATTAAGGTAATTTGTTATTATTTAACAAATTATAATAAAGTACTATGACTAAGATTCTTGTTATTATGTAAGCAAATTATATATGTATGTATGTATATACATATTTAATTTTAAATTTATTTTTTATTATACTCTAGGCATGTCCAATATTCACAATTTAACGAACCTAATTTTATCATTTTATTTCATTATAAGTTATATACATTGAAGATAAATGTGTTCATAGGCCCTCCTCCTTTTATCCGGGCTTGGGACCGGCTGCTTGTAAACAAACAGGCGAAGTTACCTATTTTTTTATATATACGAAAAAATATATATCTTGCTTGTAAAAACTTATTATATATATATATATATATATATGAAAAAAAAACTATATTTTGTGAAAAATTTTATTCTTAAAACTTAAAGAAAAAGAAAAGAAATTACCTAATCATCCGGAAGTACTTCAATATCCGAGTCACTGCTCTTCCTATCATCAATCGGTTTATCTTGCTCGCGGTATTTCGCATCAAGATAATCCTTCCAACATACACATAGCTCGAGCGACTCGGGGTTAAGACGACTCCTCCTGTCATCCAAAACCCTCCCGCTCGCTGAAAATGCCGACTCTGAAGCAACCGTGGAGGCTTGCACTGGCAGTACATCCCGTGCAATTTGGGATAAAGTTTTATACATGTTTTGATTTTGTTTCCAAAAATTTAACAAATTAAAATTAACCTGTTCTTGCATTGATAAATCAGAATAATGATCAGTATTTGAATATACACCAATCTCATTAAAAGAGGAAAAAGTAGACGAACCTGCCGAATTAGAAGTACCTTCACCTGGTAGTTGTCTTGCTACTAGATGTTCAAAGCCCTTAAGGTATGGCGCATAATACCTCTCAGCAGTCGATGATGAAGCTCGCCCGCGCACGTCAGCAGAATTACGATAGAGGTTGAACAGTTCCTCAAATGTCTTGCTCACTTTCGCTGTGAGTGCGGTTGTGTCCTCTAGTGGGTAGCACATTAATTTCGATATCTCTTGTATCGAGACGTTCACGCCATGCAACTTTAACCTAGGATCTAAACAAGTAGCCACAGTAAAAATAACAGGCAGTTCACTCCAATATTTATTAAACTTTTTATCCATCACTTTTACTATTTCCTTAAAGGGTCCTATATATCTCCATTTTGTTAACATTGTAGCCATCTTGAGAATTTCTATTACAGCGAGAGGAGAGGTGGGATAGTACGTACCAGACAATAAATTGGTAGACGTGTAAAATACCTCCAAAAATTCAGCTAGGTATGTGGCCATCTGCCATTCCTCTTGAGTTGGCAAGCCGGCTGGGAACAAGGTTAGTAGAAAATGCGTATAGACTTCTCTGTATGCCAGAATGTGTAAAAGCATATGGTATGTAGAGTTCCACCTGTGGACCACATCTGTAACTGCTCTCCTGCGAGGCATATTATATTCAACACACAACGTTTTAAATTGTTGTGTTCTCGGACTCGAACTATTAACATACGCTGTCATACCCCTCATTTTGACAAGAATATCTCCTGCAGCAGCTAAACCATCTTGAACAATTAAATTAATTATATGACAAACACAACGAACATGAAATAATTTACCAGAAAGTACAGGTTTGAGGCTCTCCTTTAAAGCATCAACAGCAGCTGTATT
Source organism: Escallonia herrerae (assembly GCA_033070095.1). NCBI lineage: Eukaryota > Viridiplantae > Streptophyta > Magnoliopsida > Escalloniales > Escalloniaceae > Escallonia > Escallonia herrerae. The sequence continues at coordinate 1,932 of JAVXUP010003690.1, read as the reverse complement.
GTTAGAAGCATTATCAAAACTAATACTCATAATCTTATCCTTTAATTTAAATGTGGTACATGCTTTTAATATAATACTAGCAATGTTCATTCCATCATGCGGAAAAGGAAAGAGCTCGAAAGCGATGATTCTCTTGTGCATAATCCAATCTGCATCAATCCAATGGGCCGTCACACAAGTATAACTAACAAAAGTAAACGGAGATTGCCAAATATCAGAAGTAAGACTAACTTTACCGTCAAATTTATCGAAATAATCGATCGTGCTTTAGCAGCATTATACTGTCGGAGTGCATCGGATCTAGTTGTGTTTCTATGAACCTTTTTGTACAAAGGTTGAACGTATGTGTTCATATATCTAGAGTGCTTAGCATTATCGGCAAAAGAAAAGGCTTGTTCATCGTGAATAACAAATTCAGCGAGACCGTCTCTTTGCTCTCGCTGATTATAAACAAATAACTTACCGTCAAAAGATAACTGCGTTTGGGTAGGTTCGACGTGGCCTTGTCGAGGTGCACACTGAGGGTAATGCCTGTTAAGATGTCCATTACCACTACCAGACGAAAATAATTTAGCACAGTACTTACATCGAGCTTTTCGGATGCCGTCCACCATAACTTCATCAAAATGATTCCAACACTCGGCTTTCTTTTTTTTTTCCTTTTGGACTTCTGGCTCATTACCGGAGGCATTGCTCGGCCCTTCTTCATCATGACCAGGCATAGGGTTAAGATTATGCCACGGAGTAGTAGCTTCGCCAACCGAGCTGCGTCCTTGACTATAATGCGGGGGGTCTTGATCAGGCGTGTATTCAAGATCTGGAATGTTTTGATTGAACTCCCAATTGGCTTGGGTATCTATCATACAGCCTGTACTCATTCGTCCAGGAACGAATGGTTGTGGTGGTGCTTGGATTGGTGTTTGTGATGGCCGTGGTGCTGGCGCTTGTGCTGGTGGTGGTGCTTGTGATGATGATGATGTTTTTCGTGATGATGATCCACGCTTCAGTTTCTTCAGTAATCCAGCCATATTTGACGCTAAACTTTTTTACTAGATTGGAAAATAAAATTAGTAAGAGTAACTAAATACACAAGTATAAGAGCAGTAATTAGTAATTAGAAATAACAATTAAAAGAATTAAAGAGTAACAAATGAATCACTAAGGGTAATTCAAAATTGGAGAGAGTTAGTAATTAAAAAGAATTTAGTAATAGTAATTGATAAATATAAATTCACTAATTACTAATTACTAGACAAAAGAATTAGAGAGTAACAAATTAATAAGAGGAGTGGTTAGTAATTAGAATTTAGCAAGAGTAGTAATTAGTAAACAAGAGTAATAATTAGCAAGAGTAGTAATTAGCAAGAGTAGTAATTGGAGAGGAAAATAGTAGCAAAGCTTGTAGAAATGTAGAATGTTTATATAAGAGAGAGTAAGAAGATTGGTGTGAAAAATTAGAGAGAAATGGTGTGAATTTATAGATTTTTGAAACTTCACAAAAGACCAAAATACCCCTAAAAACTATCCGTTTATAGTTGTTGGGGAGGGTAAGAGTGTAAAAACCTTAAAAGAGTTGAAAAAATTAAGTTGGACAAAATACCCCCCAAACTAGCCGTTATTTTGCTGTTGGGGGGGTAAAAGTGGAATTTAGGGGAAAAAAGGGGAATAAAACCGTTGGCGGGAAAGGGGGGAAATCTGAATTTGAAAATGGTGGAACCCGGCCAGATCCAAGTCGGGCCAAACCCTGGCCAATTCCGAGCTTCGGTTCGGGCCGGGCCAAACTCCGGCTTTTCGGGCCTGGCCCAAGCTTTTTTCTTGGATTTTCTGGCCTGGTCCAAGCCCAGGCCCAAAACCCTAATATATAGGGCCGCCACTGTTCATCCACGGGGCCAGGCCAGAGACGCGTCGGGCCAGCCCGCGGGCCGATAACTC
>JAVXUP010003689.1:0-56718 GCA_033070095.1 Escallonia herrerae | reverse complement strand
CTTGTGGCATAAATGCTTCTTATGTTCTGTTGAAACGATTACAACAATTATTGTGCTACCACGTAACACGTAATGGGTTCGAAAACATACCGTACGAAGTCTCCGAAAATTCCGACGTAGGATCCTTGTTGTTACGAGCCTCCAACACGCTTGATCTTTTTCGCAGGTACGAAAACGGCTACTAGAGTCGAGTTCTTCGTCCACGAACCAAATCCTAGAGCTTGGTGATTGCTCTAGAGAGAGTGCTATAGAGAGAGGGTTATTACTATTGACTTATGATTTATTGGGATATCTCTAGCCTTTATATAGAGATACAATTAGAGACTGGCTTTACCTCCAACTCTTAGGAGATAAAGATTGTATTTATCTCAAACACTTAGGAGATAAATATTCTCTAAATAACTGTAATTATCCAGACTAACAAATACACATTATCTGTTAGTGGGCGGATAATGGGTCCACTGACCCAATTTATTAACAGCTCCCACTCGCCCACACACAGGGCAAATAAATCGTACAGTCCCTCTTATCTCTCGTCCACTCATCTCCTCATACAGGAAATGGAACGTGCGACCTACGAGAAAGGATGTCCAGTTGAGGAGTATTGTATTAAGTTATCACCAAACTAACACAATACATCACTCCAAAAAATCTCGTATGTACCCCAGATAGTTCAACTACACCAGATTAAACACTCTCAAATCCCTCATAATGAGCAGTGTTAAACCTCTCATATGTTATGTATTCATGACTCATATCGAAACGAAAATCGACAAAGTCGCCCGGGCTATGAATCACACAACATGATGTAATATTGAACTTTCTTCCCAAAGCCCTCATGTCATTCCAATTAGACCCAACCGCTTTCCTAGACATGCCCCGCGAGACCGCATCATCCATGATCCAAGGGTACATGCTAAAGTAGCGACATTGAGTATCCTCTTCATGACATAGTCTAAGGTGAAAAGGGTACCATATAGGATCAAAAATTTTGATCCAAGTGGCTCACACAGTGACGAAGCAGGGATTCATTCGTCACTCCCACTGTCGGTCTGCATTTAGCACATGCAGTATGATTTGCATGCTATGGCGTAACCCGCAAGGGCGTGTCACATAAATGTATAATAAAATACGCCATACGAATCTAAGTCTAGTCGCTGTACAAGCGCCTAACCTGAGTTTTTCAGCCCAGTCACTCTCATAGTGCCTGCCTGAAATCTCACATTCGGCTGTAAACAGGCTACATAGAGTTGTGGAGATACTCTATGATCGACCTACATTTATTAGGTCTCATCTTAGCTCCAACTAAGGCGACATGTTTGCTTTATAAGCTGTATCATCTTATTCGCCCACTTGGCGCTTAAGACAATTATGTCTCATCTTGCTCGCTATCTTAGCGCCAAGGTGAATTACCCGTGTGAGTGGGTCAATTCGAGCCTGGTGACACTCTCAATAAGGATGTATATGTAATCACAAAGATTATCCATTCATTCCAAAATAAACTCAAATCAAGGAATGAAAATTTAATGTAATAAATAATGTCAAGTACATAAGATGCCATAAACATATCAAAACCTACGTAGTCCCATACTCCTAATGTGAGAAAGGAAAACATCTCTAGCAATAGGCTTGGTCAAAGGATCAGCCACCATTCTGCCAGTAGGTATATGCTTCATGGTCACCTCTCCTTGCGCAACTAAAGTTCTAATGAAGTGATAACGAAGGCCTATGTGTTTGATATTTGGGGTCCTTTACAAAATCTAGGGCAGCTGTATTGTCACAGTGAACAGTGACAGACTCATCTGCATGAGCTGTAACCCCTAGAGCCTGTAAGAATGACCTCAACCAAACAGTTTCCTGGACTGCTGCTGAACAAGCAACATACTCCGACTCTATCGTGGATAGGGCGATGCAAGACTTTTTCTTGCTGTACCAAGAGATAGCTCCACCTGAAGTGGATATGCGCTCATCTCTATCAGCGCCCCAATCAGCATCGTTGTATCCTCTCAGTCTCAAGTCTCCACCATGATAACACAGGACGAGATCAGCGGTTCCACGTAAGTATCGAAGAATCCTCTTCACCGCATTCCAATGAGCGGGTCCAGGATTACTCTGATAACGACTCACCATTCCAACGGCAAAGCAGATGTCTGGACGCGTACACAACATAGCGTACATCAGACTCCCAACTGCAGCCGCGTAAGGCACTTTGGACATCCGATTCTTTTCCTCATCATTCTTTGGGCATTGGTCTGTTGTTAAAGTACACGCCTTGTCCATTGGAGTGTCTATGGGTTTTGAGTTATGCATACGGAATCGTTCAATGACCTTCTTGATATATGTCTCTTGAGACAAACCGAGAAGTCTCTTTGGACGATCACGTATGATTTTAACCCCGAGCACATAATTAGCTTCTCCCATGTCCTTCATCTCAAAAGTTGAGGACAACCACTGCTTAGTGGCGACAATGGAACTCATGTCATTCCCAGCTAAAAGAATGTCATCCACATACAAAGAAAGGATCAGAATATTTTTCTTGGATCGTTTTACGTAAACGCAATGGTCTTGTTCAATCATTTCAAAACCTATAGAGGTAATGGCATGATGAAACCTAAAGTACCACTGCCTAGACGATTGTTTGAGACCATATATAGAACGTTTGAGCCGGCAAACTTTGCGCTCATGTCCCTTGACTTCAAAACCCTCAGGTTGAGCCATATAAATCTCTTCGTCTAGTTCTCCATTGAGAAACGCAGTCTTAACATCCATATGAAAAAGTTCTAAATCCTGCTGGGCGACAATAGCTAGGATCAGGCGAATTGAAGCAAATCTCACCACTGGGGAGAAAGTGTCTTCATAGTCCACACCCCGCAGTTGGGTATAGCCTTTCGCCACAAGACGTGCCTTATACTTGTCAATTGACCCATCTGCCTTGCGCTTGACTTTTAAAACCCACTTGTTTCCAACAGTCTTGCGCCCTGGCGGAAGGTCAACCAACTTCCAGACCTGATTCTTCTCCATTGAGCTCAACTCATCTTTCATTGCAGCCATCCACTCATTACTAGCAGATGAAGATAAGGCTTCTTCCACAGAAGTGGGCTCATCTTCATCAGTTGGAGTGCACATAAGAATTTCACCGTCAATCTCAAAACGACGACGTGGAACTCTTCCTCGTGCACCTCTACGCAGTTGAGAATCTTGTTGACCTGATGGTCCTGTGGTGTGCTCCCACTGTCTAGGATGCTCCCACTAGGTTGAAGGTCACTTACACTATCTTCAGCGACAACAGGATGAGGAACTAATTCCCCACCTTCGCTTGGAGATGGTAAAGTGGCTTCAACTTCCTCTAACTCATAGAGGTCAAGATTCTTACTCGCATCTCCAATGCTAGGAAAATCACTCTCTATGAAATCGACATCACGAGACTCTATTTCAGTCTTTCCACCATTTGGATGTTCACCATACATTACATAGCCTTTAGAGTTTTCAGAATACCTCAAGAAGATACTCTTTTTAGCTCTAGGCCCTAGTTTCCCATACTTATGAGAAGTACTGTGAACATAACCTGCTGAGCCCCATGGGCGCAAGTTATCCAAATTTGGCTTTTGGCCATTCCAAAGCTCATATGGGGTGGATTTGACTGATTGTGAAGGCACTCGATTAAGTATATAGGCTGCAGTCAAAAGCATCCCCCCAAAAAGATATTGGGAGGTTTGCTTGCGCCATCATAGACCTAACCATGTCTAACAATGTTCTATTCCTTCTTTCCGCAACACCATTTTGTTGTGGAGTATTAGGAATAGTAAGTTGCCTGCGTATCCCTTTTTCCTCACAAAACTTCTTGAAGTGATCTGACAAATATTCGCGTCCTCGGTCAGTGCGAAGAGTTTTTAATTCTTCTTTTTCTGATTCTCAACCTCAGCTACAAAGCGTTTGAAACAGTCCAAAGCTTCGTAGCGGTGAGATATCAGATACACATAACCATATCGCGTATAATCGTCTATCAGTGTAAGGAAATAAGAGGCGCCATGGCGTGCCTTTACACTCATAGGTCCGCATATGTCAGAGTGAACTAGCTCAAGTGGTTGAGTTGCTCTCACAGCCTTTCCAAAAGGCTTCCTGCATGCTTTACCGGCCAAACAAGCCTCACAAGTTTGTAGATTGACTCTTGCGAGTGGACCCAAAAGGCCTTCTCTAGCCAAACGAGTCATTCTATCTTGGCCTATGTGGCCCAGTCTTGCATGCCAGGTGGTAGAATCATTCACAATATTATCATTCACCACATAAGAATAAGAGGACTGAGAATCATTTAAATCCAATTGAAAAAGACTATCCATGCGAAAACCATGTCCGAACAAAACATCATCCAAAAAGATGTCCAACTTATTACCCTTAAAAATAAAGGAAAAACCACTGTCTAATAAAGCAGTAACTGAAAGTAGATTAAGCCGAACAGTGGGTGCATATCGCACATCCTCAAGAATCAATGTGCGCCCAGTGCGCAACTTGAGCTGGTAAGAACCAACCCCTAGCACCTCTTCGGAGCTATTGTTTCCCATGAAGATATGTTTGCTACCCGCTGGAATCCGGTGATAATCTACGAACCCCTCTCGATCACGTGCTACATGTTTTGTTGCACCTGTATCCACAAACCACACAGGTTGGGAATGAGCAACCATCACATGTGAGGAAACATATAACTGAGAGAGAGATTCTGAAAGTACCTTCTTCGGCTCAGTGCAATCACGAGCGAAGTGTCCTTTCTGTTGACAGTTGAAGCATTTAACTTTAGACAGATCATTTTTCCCACCACGTTTTCCTCTCTTGCGTTTCTTCATTTTTCCTTCCTTTGGCGCAGAAGTGCTAGCCTCGCCTTTCTTACCTTTCTTACTTTGTCTTCCGCGCTTGCCATTTGCATTGCGCGATCCCCCTTGGGCGACATAAGCAAGGGTCTTGTCAGTATCTCGAGTCTCGTCCTCAAGGATGACATGCTGTGAAACATCAGAAAAGTTCTTGATGTTTTCACTGTGGGTCAATATCTGTTTCATATTGGCCCATGAGGCAGGAAGGGACCTTATGACAGCTCTGACTTGCTGCTCATCTGTGAGCGCATGGCCAGCATCCCTCAGCTTACCAATCATATTGGACATCATCCTTAGATGTTCACTCATGGTATGTTTAGGGTCTTTTGTGTACTCCTCAAACTTAATCACAAGGCTACGAAGCCGCGTAGTTGAGGTTCCACCAAAAGAGAACTTGAGCTGCTCCCATAAAGCTTTGCAAGTTGGAAGTTCATCATACTGCCCGATTAGATCATTTTGCAAGCTGCTCAACAAGGTATAGCGCGCACTACGATCTTTCTGATTCCATTTCTGGTAGGCAGTGTGGTCTATTAGGGGTTGCGCCTCAGTTGGCGCGACCATCTCCTTGGTCAAGTGCTCCTCGAGCTCTTGTTCGTTCAGCATGAATTTCATCTTTTTGTGCCAAACGTCATAATTGTCTCCGTTAAGTTTCTCACCCTTAACGAGATCAGCTATGACATTCTTGGTGGCCATTATATTCACTACATTAGATTGCGCAAGGAAAAGACATTAATTATACATCCTTCTATTTATTTCAAAAAATTCAAATGAAAAACATAATCCTTCCTCACATCATGAAATCGAAAATTTGCTAAGCTCGTAATCATCTCCCATGTATGTGAGTTGGGAAAAATATTTTTCAAGTAATTTTTCGCAATAAATTTCATCATTATATAAGCCACAATATAATAAATCATCCACATGATAATTTAGAACAATATAAAATTGCACCATGCAATAAAGTGTGCAAGGACTCCATTGAGCCCCATTGGCATTCTAATAACTTATGCTAAGAAAATTCTGACTTGAATAATGTGCGTGCGAAATTACATCCCCGTACAAGGCTTTCTGGAAATATACAGGGAAATAGTAGAATACAACATCTTTGAGAATCCTACTACAAACTACTCCAATAAAACAAATGGAGATGCCGCACAGCACATTATTCTCAAAAGAATTTTCTTAAAACAAGAGTAAACACATAAACATAAGTTTCTTTAGAATGCCAATCTAGTATCCATCCATTTAACCTAAAACTAGCATGCTCAAATAACAAGTTAAAGGGTAATTTAAATGGATGAATAGGTCACATTCTCCTTCCAAGGAAAACGGGCGTAAATGCCTTGAAATTGGGTTTAAAGAGGTGTGGGCTTACCAAAAGCCCAACAAATATATTTCAACAAAAAACATATTTAAACCATAACACTTAATCAAGGCAAATAAAAAAAACATAATTCATCTATGTCATATAGCTCTCCAAAATATTTATTTCTCTCACGAAGTGCAAAAATTAATATTTACGCATTATTCGTATTTTTGGGAACCACAAAGTACCACAAAAATACTCACAAATGACCAAAAATGAGAGATAAATTCTTAAAAATTGGCAAACAGTAAATTTATCCCTAATATACCCTCTGGAATTAAAGAAAAATTCTGTGTGTATAAAACAAATTTTTAAAGCTAATTTTAATAGAAAAAGTCGTTTAAAAATTAAACCGAATACACACAGAGGGTATAAAAGTAAATTTAATGCCATAGAAAAATTTTAGAAGCCAAGAAATAGCTCTACGCGCCGGCGGTGAGAAAAACAGCCCAAAAAATAGACCTCACGCGCCTCCACGCGCCACCGCGCGCATGGGACAGCGTCTAGGGTTTTTTTGACAGGCGCGTGAGTTACACGCGCGCGCGTGGGAGCGCGTGAATCAGCTAGGCCTGGGCGCGTGCGGCGCGTGTCGCGCGTGGTATCAGCCACGGCTGGCGCGTTGGAGCGCGTGGCGGCGCGGCTTGGTGCGCGCGTGTCCTGCGCAGCTGCCTTCGCGCGTGGCGCGCGTCCTTGGCGCGGCTGTGGCTCGGCGTGACGCGCGTGGCGTGCACTGTTCATCTTCATCTTTAAACCCTAATTTTTTCAGCACCGCCATGTCACGATGCCAACTTTTTAAGGCCATATCTTTCTCGTTTTTAAGCCAAATAATGCGTACGATATATCGTTGGAAAGCTTATACGACATAGATTAATTATGTATCAACCGATCATGATAAAAACAGAATATCATGCTCCGAATTTGAGTCCCAAAACTCAAAAAATCACAGTTTTCTTGAAAAATAAAATTGTGATTTCTCACAAATCATGCATCCAAAAATCACGAAATTTTATGGAGTTCATCCTCAACCATAGGAGAACAAAACTATATAATTATTTTTCAGAAAACATGCTCAATAAATTTTGAATTTTTGTAATGGGTCTCGTTCATGTATCCGGAAAAAAATCGCAACATGCACATAATTTAATCTAGCATGTTTAAAGGCGAATCAACAAGTAATCATGCTCTGATACCAATGTTGAAACGATTACAACAATTATTGCGCTACCACGTAACACGTAGTGGGTTCGGAAACATACCGTATGAAGTCTCCGAATATTCCGACGTAGGATCCTTGTTGTTACGAGCCTCCAACACGCTTGATCTTTTTCGCAGGTACGAAAACGGCTACTAGAGTCGAGTTCTTCGTCCACGAACCAAATCCTAGAGCTTGGTGATTGCTCTAGAGAGAGTGCTATAGAGAGAGGGTTATTACTATTGACTTATGATTTATTGGGATATCTCTAGCCTTTATATAGAGATACAATTGAGACTGGCTTTACCTCCAACTCTTAGGAGATAAAGATTGTATTTATCTCAAACACTTAAGAGATAAATATTATCTAAATAACTGTATTTATCCAAACTAACAAATACACATTATCTGTTAGTGGGCGGATAATGGGTCCACTGACCCAATTTATTAACAGTGTTGGTTACTGCGCAAAGATGATGGGTTGATCTCCTTATGCTGGAGTTTCATGTTCTTATTTTTTGCTTTACATTAGTGACATTATTTTGATCGAATAAAGAGTATACACCTCCTGGAAAAGATGGCTGGGCTGGTGATCATTACCAGAGGAATGTCATTAGACTGAATCCTCATTTCCCAGTAACCAATTATCTTTGGGGCATTACCCTACATGGCGCCGCACTCATGATGCACCCCCATTTTGTCAATAAAGAATCCATGAACTTTGAAGAACATATGACGAAAAGAAAGTGCATCTACTCTTTGCTGAAACGTAACTGCATTTACGAGCTCCAAATATTCCAACATGGGAGTTATTCAACATAGACAAGAAGGAGAATAATAATAAGGATATTTGCTGACATTTTAAATGTTTTACACCAACCTTAAACAAAGATACACAATCTCTGCATTTTATACTGTAAATGTGAATTCTAAAGGCAATAATGTGTTTTTGTAGTGAAGTATTGCGACCTAACGTAAACATACACTTTGAGGCATAACTGTTGGGGACACAAGGAGGCAGCTAAGCTAGTTATAATGGCTAATTTCACTTTTAGAAGTATGCTAGCAACTCCAGAGAATCCGAATCTCCAGCAAGAACTGCGACATCTTGCCTATGGTGACTGTGGATCTCAGAAACGTCCAACACATCTTCAGGGCCAACATCTATTATTTTCCTTTTTTGCTAAAACTTACATGTAAACAGAAAACTCAGGCATACACCAGGAGTACAATATGTCAACACAGTCGTTAAATTAAGTATAGAGAGTGAGACTCCCAAAACTGAGAACTAGTTCAAACATAACTACAGCAGTGTGGACACATGTATCCTTCAAATATAGGCAAAGTTCCCGGTTGGTATAAGTCATTGGAGTTTAATACAACTCAGAACTGTAAGCTTGGTAAGGAATTGTAGTTATCTCCCCGCACCTGGTAAATATTGGAGTTAATGATAAAACTGTCCCTGTGAGGTTTACACGTATTTGCATTTCGCTCTCCGTATTTTCAACTTTAGAAATACCGTTCCCTAAGGTTGACAAAACTAATGCAAACGGCTCTAAAATTGGATGGCCGTTGAAATTTGGACGTTAAGTCTGCATGTGCACAGCACATGCTGTTTTGGATTGGTAAATCAGTCCAATCCCTTACCAAAAACCTCTGAAAACTCTAAACCTCAGAACTTTAAGCTTGGTAGGAAACAGTTGTATTGTTTTAATTACACCTAAAACGGTGTTAGCCAAGCGCTGAAAACTTAACATCTGAAACAGTAAAAAGACATCTTCGCTGTCATTATTGTTGGCATTTTCGATCATTCTTAAAGGACCAATGGCAAGCTCCAGAGGTTAGCCTAGAGAAGGTGGTAAGGCTGATTATGGAATGCAAATACAGAGACTGCTATACGCAACCTTGAATTTCGTAAGAGACCATGACCGTCGATTATAGTTTCATTCTAAACAGTCCACCTGAGAATGGTGCAGAGACGAAGACCAAAAATCCTAGTGAAATTACGTACGTTATATATGTTTGAGTTCTACTGTATATTGAAATTACGGTTGGATTTTTCCTTCTCTTTACTTCAGGATATAAAGAATTGAGTCGTCGCTGTCATGTGATGTCACTTAGAAAACTAAAACTACCACACAATGGAAGATATCAACATTCTCCCTAAATTTAAAGAAAGTTTCGAATGAAGGTGATCATGACTTCATTATTAATCTTATAGCAATATGAATATATGCAACCCTAAGGATAACCCGAATTCATCATGGTATAATTAGCTTAGGGGTTTGAATATGAAAGCAGAAATCACCTTAGATTTATGTACTATTAAACTGTGCTGGGAAACGAGTATAAGAATCCTTGAGAATACCCCAAGGACATATGTACATGAAAATAGCAACCAAATAAGCCGTAAGCTTAATTAATACCTATTATATTCACATGAATTGGGTAGACCTATGCCAAGTAATGAAAAGCAAGAAACCAAAAGCCTTGTCTATTCACACGGTGTTAATATTATTGTAAGGTTACGCTGCTATTTTTACTAATCTAGAATATTTTTTAAGATTTCTTAGTCCTTGAAAGATACTACATTGATGCTTATATAAAGGCTCTACTGTACATATTATAAGAACGAGAATAATATTATCTTCTCTTTTATCATACGGGAAGCCACACTAAAAGTATCTAAGCGAAGCAAACAATCCTTGTAGTACTTCATTGCTCCGCCCATATTGACGACCATGATTTTATTTCCTCTTCGAAACCTTTTATCATCGGATCAAAATCGAATGTACCTTCATTACCAAAATCAAGTGTACCCACAGAGTTTGAACCACAAACCTCTGGAATTTTCTCCCTTGTATGTTCTGTAGATATCATGCCTTCGTCCAAATAATCCGAGACATCTAGATCATGCTTATCACCAACTATGGCATCGAAATCATAATCATTACCTAGTTTTCCTTTTGAAGCCTGCAAAGAATAGTTACAAGTAGCTTGCATGTTGTTATCACCCTCGAGCACTGCAGTTTCGTTAAGGTCGTGACCAAGACTATCTTGAATGTTATTTCTCGGAATACAGGTTAAATAACCACACCTTGTGGAATCCATGACAGACTTCTCTCTGGTATACTCGGAACAAATCATGGAATCATCCAAATAATCCAAGACATCGAAATTATACTCATCACCAACCATGGCAGAGAAATCGTAATTATCACCTTCCTTCTCTTTTGAGGCCTGATGAAATGACTCAAACCTAGCTTGCATATTATCACCATCTTTGCACAAAACATTCTCGTTATGGTCACGACCAAGAATATTTTCACTATATTCAGTCAAAACAGAGGTTGAATGATCACACCTTGTGGTATCCAGGGCAAATTTCCGATTTGCAACGCCATCTTTCACCTTCTTCGACGCATTTTTTATGATTTCGAGGTCCTCCATCGACTTGCATTCTTCAGGCTCTGCATGCTTCCACCAAAATACGTCTTTTCTCTTCTTTCGCAGTTTTACTCTCTCTGTGGCAATTTCTCGCTCCAAGTCCTTGATTTCACGATACCGCAAAGATATTGATGGCATCCTATGTAATGGGTGAAATATCGGTAAGAGCCGCATCAAGTACTGCATCCACCGAAGGGTATGAAAACGTGTAGTACTTTGGGTCGGCACCGGGCGAGGACATGATGATGGCCAGTTGAGCATCGAAGCGCATGCTAAGCTCTGCAGCCTTTCTGTGAAGGCCAATCCGTCTCTTTGAGAATGTCACATACCTCTGTCTGATGTCTTCTTGTTTCTTGATTTCGATCTTCTTTCTTCCCATAATGTAACAATTTTTGCTTAGACAAGTTAGAAAAATACCAAATCTATGGGCAAATTTTCTCACAGCTGAGGTATAATATAGCAGCAATACTTTCCATATATGACATATATGAAGTTCCCTTATGATATTACCATTGACAGGATCTCGAGTGTGCTCCCCAAGTTGCTACATCACTACCATGTCAACAGTTTTATCCAAAATTAATGTCTTTGCTACCTTGCTGGCTACCATGTCAACAATTCAACACTGCAGTGATGCAGTTGACTCAACAATTTTATCCAAAAGCTTATGCCTTTTTTATTTTAGAAACATCAATAATTTCGGCAACAAGGGCCAGCAGGTACAAGTTGGGTATACCCACGGTTATGATTGCCCTGTGGGGCTAAAACCCTACGACTCATGAGTCATGACCATCACACTAACCTGCACCATAATTCTCCGGTTCTCCTCCTCATCATAATTCTCCGGGTTCTCTTCCTCATCATCATTCTATGTCTTCTTCGTATGTCAATATCGCACAAGACATTCTATGATCTATCCTGAATTGCTGTATACAATGGTCGTGAGAAGAAGCCCAAAAGGGAAAAGATTGTTGAGTAGGAACCCTGCATCACTGTAGAAACTTGCCTTGTTTCCCTCTTGCATCTCTGTGTTAAGGATGTCACAAACCGGAGAGAAAGAAATTAATTATTCTAGGGCAAAAGCAACCGTCAGAAACCGTGGGAATATGCTACAATAATCGTCGGTATAAACATTATACCGAATTCGCTATAGGTATATACCTACGACAAAACCGTCGGTTTAACATTCAAGCCCGTAGGCATTGATCTATAACGTCGAGACCTTCGGCCATGGTACCTACCCTAGGCGAAGGCTATGCATCCCCACAATACTGTACTGTAGGCACTACCTGCCTTTCTTGTAGTAACCACGAATACTCATATTCCCCTTTGTCCCAAAATAAAAAGGAAAAAAAAAACAAAATGAATGGCGCCTGTCCTCAACTAATTAAAATGTTGTTTTTATTTGCAATGTAATTTTTACGACTAGGAGAAAAAAAAGGTACCTAATCTTCACTACATCCAGATTAGAAATTGCTATTTCACATGCATGCAGCATGTTCTCCAAACAAAAGCACCTTGCAGCCTAAGAGCAATACCTTCCAAGAGTATCACAGCGCCTAGTCTTAAACTATGGGCAACTATTGCAAGGGTACGGATGCAAACTATAGGCATCGGACCACATAACCAGCCTGACGTGTAATGACACGGGGAAATGTCCAGACACTGGGAGATCTTAACACCGTCCAGACACTGGGAGATCTATCGCAAGAAGGGCCTGGGATTTCATTTACGTATACAGCCGGTTAATTCTGTGTGGAAATGTCCCTCGGTCGATGACAGACTGCCCAGGTTTTCCCTCTCCCGTGAATCCCCGCAACATGCTAAGTAAAGCTACGGTTCGTTTGAATGATGTCGAAGGTTTCGGTCAAGTATTCGTTAATCCTCCCAGACAACTTCAAAATCTGTCCCCTTTTTGTTTCTGCCATCACGTTGTTACAGTCTCCCTTGTTGGCGGAGGTTTAATGGAAGTTCCTTGAAGATGTTATTGGTCATGAATTCTTTAGTCCTCTCAGAGAACTTTATGGCAGATATGTGACTGCGTCTCAGTTTTTTTAAAACCAAGGCACCTTTCGAAGACAAGTATGGATATTGCAGCACTCAGTTATGTATCTTCACAATTATGCAAGGCTTTGGAATAAACTGTCGGTACTCTGAAGTTGTAAGCTTGTATTGGATATTTTAAATGTGAAGCTTGTCCAAGTAGCCAGGAGTTGAGATATATTCACAAACATTCCTGTTTTTCTATACCATTTTTGGTTCAACCTCACATTAGATGAGCCATGCGGATCGAGGGAGAAGGAATGCGAGCCTCGAGTTGGATTTGCATAGGCCATGAAAGTTGGTTTCGAGCAGTTAAATGTTTTCTTTTACGAAGTTGAATCTACTGGAAAAGGTACCAACCAAGAAATATGATTGTTGGTTGCTGTATCTGCAGCATATTTCATTTAGTCTTCTGAACAAAAGAGTACGAGGTATCCTATAGGGTTTGGTACTTAGTGCTATAGCTGCTTGTTATCCAAGGATTGGAAGCTGCTCTGTCCTGCATGTATTTTAAAACCAAGTTTCTACGGTCTTCTCTCATGCCATTAAGTCATTCTATCCATCTTCACTTGACTGGTGCGTCATGTCAAGAAATTGGTGGAGCAATATTAAGTGTGTTTACTAATACTCATGTCTGACTGCAATGTTTAATTTCTCTTGACGTCAATTTTTTGATTAAAACTGGTGGAGCAACAAGAATCATAAAGCAAGGCACAGTTATAGGAACTTGGAATGTTTATCATTCTCTAGTAATTTGAAAAGTTCAGCAATAAGAAAAATACGAGAATTTAGGAACATGGTTTGCAGATTTGAACTTGATTTGTCGAATTGGAATGTGGTTATATGGTTTCATCCGAGTTTGGTCAAAAAGGAAAAACTTCTGCCACTAAATATGTAGAACATCATTTTTAAGTCTGGTGTACTGCAATACTACTAGAGGGTGTTGGGATGAATGAGGCAGAAAACCTGACCTGTAGATTGGAAATGTCAACTAGGGAGATTTGAAAACAGGTCTGCATAACGTTAGGTCTAAGATCGCTGTGATTAGGATACCTCGTTCAGAACGATCATCAACGCAACTTATTTAGACAATACAGAGTTTAAAGTAACAATTGAAAAACCGGCATAACCTTCTCAGCTCGTTGTTAGCATGTCAGATCTTTGTATTGTCTCCTAATGGAACGCTTTCGCTGCACTGAGATTTTAGGTTCACAAGTAACACAGAGTGTAAAGAATGCGAGCTGTACAAAGTGGATGCTCATGAGCTTGCTTGGACAGGAATACCTGCTTTCGTTCTCAATTGAAGGGTAAATGTTGGACGGAGATTAATTGTATTGTTAATTTTCAGAAAGTGGTCTTTTCTAAGGATATATAGCAAAAGGAGGAGGTCTTTCTAGAAGGTACTGAGGGAGAATTAAGCTTCTAAATTAGGCAGTGTGCCAAGAAGTTACAGGTGCACATTCTTTCCTCTCATTTGAATCAAATGAAGAAAACATGATGGCAAGAAAAGGTTGTGGTGAAATCAAATTCTTGCTTACCGATCTGTTCTTACGAGAGTAGTGATCGAAGCATGCTCTCGAACTTAGGCCTTAAAGGCAGGACAGCTATAGTTGCCCCAAAGAGAACAATAGTATCGTTCGACAATGCCAAAGGACAACAATCTTGTCTGCATGCGGTCTGATTGGAGAAAACCAGATTTTGATGGTGACAGAGGACTAAGAAATTCAGGTCCTCAGTGTCGTTGCTGTCCTCCTGATTTAAGTATTACACCCACAACATGCCATGGCAGTCACTTTCAGATTTGAAGATCTTCCAGGCACAGTTAGTGCCAGCTAGTAGGTCCAAACAATCGTAGATATTTTAAGTTCCACAGCATTTAGTGAGATGAGAATGTGACATGCTGGGACTCATGAACAAAACTCGTGTACAGAGACTCCATATTTGGGGTCTTGGCTGTGGCTGTAACGTTGAGAAGGCTCTCCTAAAGACGCATCCTCCATTTTTTCTCTCACAATGTCATATGAACCCTCCTCTGGATCATATGACTCACCATTGATATTGCTATTGTCTTCCTGTCATGAGCACTATCTTGGCATTTTTTCCGTACACCTCTTATATAAACTGAGTCCCTACCAACTCCTATCCATCCAACGCTCAGCACTTAGAGAGATGAGAGAGAGAGAGAGAGAGAGAGAGAGAGAGAGAGAGAGAGTATGACTAACTTCAAGCTAGGAGCATCTGTTCTGATATTTCTCGGTCTCCTTGCTGCAAATTCCCTGGAGGTTGAGGCTCAGGTCTGCACGCCAAGTGGCAAATTGAGGGTATAAATCCACCTCCTGGACATGCAACCAGGAGAATGATTCTGTGTTGTGTTCAAGGCGAATTTTACACGACTTACAAATGTTCACCTGCTGTCTCTAGTGGTACCAAGGCTACACTTACTCTAAACAGCTTCCAAAAGGGTGGGGATGGCGGGGGTCCCTCAGAATGTGACGGCCAGTACTACTCCGATGACACTCCAGTCGTGGCACTATCAACTGGATGGTACAGCGGAGGGGGAAGGTGCCACAACAACATCATGAAAAGTGCCAATGGACGCAGTGTAAAGGCTATGGTTGTGAATGAGTGTGACTCTACGATGGGATGTGATAAAGATCATGATTATCAGCCTCCCTGTCGTGATAACATTGTTGATGCCTCAAAAGCAGTGTGGAAAGCCTTAGGCGTGCCTGCAGATAACTGGGGGGAGTTGGATATAACTTGGTCCGACGCTTAGCAAAGTATGTACTTTGTTGCATTTCAGTCTGGTGCCTATTTTCTGTGTCATTTGTATTTAGTTTTACTGTTTCTTCTGTACAGTGTAATTCTGTGCTAGTCCTGTTTTGTGATGAATTTCTTACGGGATGGAGTTCTAGTTGATTTCTTATAGCATGATTCTATCACACATTACAAGAGAACCCTGAAACTAAATTGGTGCGTTCATGTAAGACTTTTTCAAGAATATCTTCTAACATCCAAACCTAAATGTGGAGCTTGTGAAGTTCCAGCAATACCAAGTGTTGTCTGCAGGATATTTTATAACATCCACACCAGAACGTGAGAAAATGCTGGAACACGGAAGTATTGGTAGGAATATGAAAGCAGATCCACATTTTCTCTACCGATAGTATAAAATGTCGCGTCTGGTGATTATTTTGGTTGTCTAGAGACTTAAAAAGAAGAAACCTACAAGAAAATGTAAAGCAAACATCAGCCCAGTCTTTTACTGCTTTTTCAGGCTAGCATAGTGGCTAAAGATATCCTTGTGTGGGCACTGCCACCAGTTGGACTGATTGACGAAGCCTTGAAGAGTTTTAGTGCCAAACCAGTAGCTAAACTTGTTGGTGATCCTGTGCTCATTTTCTAAGGAGATCCTGGGGTGAGATATGAGAGCGTCCTTGATGGATTCAGCTATATCTTTCACCTTCCCAATCAATTCATACTGATACGGAGATCAATTGTGCTCCTAGGTTCAGATCTAACAGTGGTCAGCTTCCAATTGTTGTATAGCAGAGTTGATGACTAAGACAATGACTTGGGCTTCACCGTAGGCTGCTGAGATAGAGTTAACTCTCTTGCAACCTACATATATCATCTCAGCAAACTGATTCCTAACAAGATAGGCTACAGAGAGGGAAAAAGCACCATGGCAATTGATTTTCAGGTGGCCATCCTTCGGGAGGCTCCAATTGACAGCTCTTGAGAGGGGCTATATAATATCCCGAACTTCGGGAGCCGGTTAAAACAACCATCGGTGCTATGAAAAATAGACGGCGTTAATTTTGGGCAATGCCCGGGTATTACTAACATATTCGAGCTTAAAAAAAAATTGAGGCAAAAATGTAATTTTTGAAATTTTGGAGGCATTTTCGTAATTTTGGAAAACTTTGGGGGCGTAGATGTAAATCATGGTTTTAGTGATAAAAATGATACAATGAGAGACAATATGTATTTTTAGTGGAATTTGGAATAAATTTGGGGTTTGGATATAATTATACAAAAGTTTTGGGGTCATTTCGTAATTTTGGAAATTTGAGGGACTATTTCATAATTTTGGAAATTTTGTGTCTTGGTGTTAAAATTTTAGGAATCAGATTATGTATATAAGGGTCACCTAGTTTGGTGACCAACCACTTAAATTATAAACTAATCAATTGGGATAAGTCTTAAGGAAAGTAAAAGAAAAAAAACCAAAAAAGGGAAAAAGAGGAAACCTTTCCACTTCTGGAAAGGAGGAAGAACAACAACATAAACCAGAGAGAAAGAGCAAACACAGGGAAGAGAACAGGGGAAAAGGAAAAGAAAAAAAGAGAGAAGGAAGAAATCGGAGGAATTCCAAAAGGGTAACCTTCCACCTGTAAATTGTGTTTTGTTGTGTGTATTCGGTATGTGTTTAAGGTAAAGAACCTGTTTGGACAGTTTGTGTTCATGGTGTTTATGTGGATGAATTGTGAAGTTAAAGCTAAATTCATGTAAGATTTGGTTGGGTAACTGTATTAATCGTATGGGTAATAGTGATTAAGAGGGATTAAGGTGGGTTTTAGTGATTACGGACGAATTCATGGGCGTTTATGTGAGTTGGAACAGCCATATGTCACGTAGAGTTGTCAAATGGGCAGGGCGGCCGGCGGGCTGGCCCGACCCGACCCTTTTTGGCTTGGGCTGGCCCGGCTCCGTTAATGAACAGTGAAGGCCCATACTTTTAGGGCTTAGGGCCTGGGCTTGGACCTGGATAGAATTTTCGAGAAAAAGCCCGGGTTTGGCCCGGCCCGGTTTTGCCAGGGTTTGGCCCGGCCTGGCCCGGCCCGGATCTGGCCCGGCTAGTTTGGGGGGTATTTTGGTCCAAGTTAATATTTTTCAACTCTTCCCCCCAACGGTTTTATTCCCCTTTTTTCCCCTAAATTCCACTTTTTACCCCCCCCCCCCCAACAGCAAAATAACGGCTAGTTTGGGGGGTATTTTGGTCCAACTTAATTTTTTCAACTCTTTTAAGGTTTTTACACTCTTACCCTCCCCAACAACTATAAACGGATAGTTTTTAGGGGTATTTTGGTCTTTTGTGAAGTTTCAAAAATCTATAAATTCACACCATTTCTCTCTAATTTTTCACACCAATCTTCTTACTCTCTCTTATATAAACATTCTATATTTCTACAAGCTTTGCTACTCTTGCTAATTACTACTCTTATTTACTAATTAGTACTCTTGCTAATTATTACTCTTGTTTACTAATTACTACTCTTGCTAAATTCTAATTACTAACCACTCTCTTATTAATTTGTTACTCTCTAATTCTTTTGTCTAGTAATTAGTGAATTTTTATATTTATCAATTACTATTACTAATTTTTTTTAATTACTAACTCTCTCCAATTTTGAATTACCCTCAGTGATTCATTTGTTACTCTTTAATTCTTTTAATTGTTATTTCTAATTACTAATTACTGCTCTTATACTTGTGTATTTAGTTACTCTTACTAATTTTATTTTCCAATCTAGTAAAAAAGTTTAGCGTCAAATATGGCTGGATTACTGAAGAAACTGAAGCGTGGATCATCATCACGAAAAACATCATCATCAAACACCACCACCAGCACAAGCGCCAGCACCACGGCCATCACAAACACCAATCCAAGCACCACCACAACCATTCGTTCCTGGACGAATGAGTACAGGCTGTATGATAGATACCCAAGCCAATTGGGAGTTCAATCAAAACATTCCAGATTTTGAATACACGCCTGATCAAGACCCCCCGCATTATAGTCAAGGACGCAGCTCGGTTGGCGAAGCTACTACTCCGTGGCATAATCTTAACCCTATGCCTGGTCATGATGAAGAAGGGCCGAGCAATGCCTCCGGTAATGAGCCAGAAGTCCAAAAGGGGAAAAAAAGAAAGCCGAGTGTTGGAATCATTTTGATGAAGTTATGGTGGACGGCATCCGAAAAGCTCGATGTAAGTACTGTGCTAAATTATTTTCGTCTGGTAGTGGTAATGGACATCTTAACAGGCATTACCCTCAGTGTGCACCTCGACAAGGCCACGTCGAACCTACCCAAACGCAGTTATCTTTTGACGGTAAGTTATTTGTTTATAATCAGCGAGAGCAAAGAGACGGTCTCGCTGAATTTGTTATTCACGATGAACAAGCCTTTTCTTTTGCCGATAATGCTAAGCACTCTAGATATATGAACACATACGTTCAACCTTTGTACAAAAAGGTTCATAGAAACACAACTAGATCCGATGCACTCCGACAGTATAATGCTGCTAAAGCACGCCTGATCGATTATTTCGATAAATTTGACGGTAAAGTTAGTCTTACTTCTGATATTTGGCAATCTCCGTTTACTTTTGTTAGTTATACTTGTGTGACGGCCCATTGGATTATGCACAAGAGAATCATCGCTTTCGAGCTCTTTCCTTTTCCGCATGATGGAATGAACATTGCTAGTATTATATTAAAAGCATGTACCACATTTAAATTAAAGGATAAGATTATGAGTATTAGTTTTGATAATGCTTCTAACAATACAGCTGCTGTTGATGCTTTAAAGGAGAGCCTCAAACCTGTACTTTCTGGTAAATTATTTCATGTTCGTTGTGTTTGTCATATAATTAATTTAATTGTTCAAGATGGTTTAGCTGCTGCAGGAGATATTCTTGTCAAAATGAGGGGTATGACAGCGTATGTTAATAGTTCGAGTCCGAGAACACAACAATTTAAAACGTTGTGTGTTCAATATAATATGCCTCGCAGGAGAGCAGTTACAGATGTGGTCCACAGGTGGAACTCTACATACCATATGCTTTTACACATTCTGGCATACAGAGAAGTCTATACGCATTTTCTACTAACCTTGTTCCCAGCCGGCTTGCCAACTCAAGAGGAATGGCAGATGGCCACATACCTAGCTGAATTTTTGGAGGTATTTTACACGTCTACCAATTTATTGTCTGGTACGTACTATCCCACCTCTCCTCTCGCTGTAATAGAAATTCTCAAGATGGCTACAATGTTAACAAAATGGAGATATATAGGACCCTTTAAGGAAATAGTAAAAGTGATGGATAAAAAGTTTAATAAATATTGGAGTGAACTGCCTGTTATTTTTACTGTGGCTACTTGTTTAGATCCTAGGTTAAAGTTGCATGGCGTGAACGTCTCGATACAAGAGATATCGAAATTAATGTGCTACACAGTAGAGGAGACAACCGCACTCACAGCAAAAGTGAGCAAGACATTTGAGGAACTGTTCAACCTCTATCGTAATTCTGCTGACGTGCGCGGGCGAGCTTCATCATCGACTGCTGAGAGGTATTATGCGCCATACCTTAAGGGCTTTGAACATCTAGTAGCAAGACAACTACCAGGTGAAGGTACTTCTAATTCGGCAGGTTCGTCTACTTTTTCCTCTTTTAATGAGATTGGTGTATATTCAAATACTGATCATTATTCTGATTTATCAATGCAAGAACAGGTTAATTTTAATTTGTTAAATTTTTGGAAACAAAATCAAAACATGTATAAAACTTTATCCCAAATTGCACGGGATGTACTGCCAGTGCAAGCCTCCACGGTTGCTTCAGAGTCGGCATTTTCAGCGAGCGGGAGGGTTTTGGATGACAGGAGGAGTCGTCTTAACCCCGAGTCGCTCGAGCTATGTGTATGTTGGAAGGATTATCTTGATGCGAAATACCGCGAGCAAGATAAACCGATTGATGATAGGAAGAGCAGTGACTCGGATATTGAAGTACTTTCGGATGATTAGGTAATTTCTTTTTATTTTCCTTCTCTTAAGTTTTAAGAATAAAATTTTTCACAAAATATAGTTTTTTTCATATATATATATAATAAATTTTTACAAGCAAGATATATATTTTTTCGTATATATAAAAAAATAGGTAACTTCGCCTGTTTGTTTACAAGCAGCCGGTCCCAAGCCCGGATAAAAGGAGGAGGGCCTATGAACACATTTATCTTCAATGTATATGATTTAAAATGAAATTAAATAATAAAGATTAGGTTCGTTAAATTGTGAATATTGAAAATGCCTAAAGTACAAATTGCTTAAATAATAACAACAAATTACCGTAATTAAAGCCTTTACTTTGAATAACAAGAAAATGCCAAAAAAAAGTAAAAAAAATTGAGCCCGGGCCCAGCCCAAGCCCGGCCCTAAATGTTGGGCCTAAGGCCTGAGCTTGGACTGGGCCCGGATATCCCCCAATTCTGGTCCGTTTGGCAGCCCCTCTGGCCCGGCCCAGGCCCGATTTGTTGGAGGCCCGATGGGCTTGGTCTGGGCCGGCCCAAGACCGGCCCATTTGACACCTCTAATGTCACGGCTGAAGGAAGAAGAAAGTGTGTGTGGAAAAGGTGCAATAGTGTGTGCCCAAATCTGAATAGGTTACGTTATTGTCCCTAAAGATGAATATTAATTTGGACAGTTTTTTCACAAATTTCTATAAATAATATGCGCCAAAATTAGACAAAGTCCAAAACTGTAACCCCCAATATTATTACGAGATGTACACTCTGGAATGTTTTAGGAATATTCGGTATTCATGAAGGGCGCTAAATTACTGCATCAATTAAACTAAATTAGTGAATTAATTAGCCTAGTAAACCAAGTTATTTTAATCTGAAATTTTTATGAAAACTCTATTTTACTGATATGATTCATATTCTAAAATTTTGGGCCATTCTGAGGCTAATAGGTATTTTTTGGAAAACTGACCTTTTGGCGTTCGGTCTGGATACCTCTTCGAGATTTTTGTGGCAAAAATTTTTTAAAAGACTTTTTAGTCCAAAAATGACATTAGGATGTTAAAAATAGTATTTTAACATGTTTTTAGTATTTTTTTTTCTGTGCCAGAAACCCCGGGGGTATTTTGTAATTTACTGCCCCGGATGAGGGTATTTTGGTACTTTTACCCATAAAGGGTATTTTTTAGTAAATTTACATACAGCAAGGATATTTTAGTGATTTGGCTTACCAAAAGATCATTTTGATGATTTAAGTGTAACTAAGGGTATTTTGGTAATTTGTCAGCCCGAAGGGGTATTTTGATAATTTGACTTAAGAAAGGTATTTTGTGTAAATTGACATACAATAAGGTTATTTAGGTGATTCTTCTTACAGGAAGGTCCTTTGGGTGATTTCATTCTGAGAGGGGCATTTTGGTAATTTTATATACGCGGTGAGGGAGGCTCATTTTGGGAGCATATCTGATTTTGTATTAAGTTATGATATTGTACTGTAGGCTGTGTTCTAATAATTCAATTATTCCGTTTCGGTTTAAGCTAAAGACTTCCGGTTAGGATAAGCTAGCTGCGGATCCAGGTAAGGGATTCTATATGAACTCTGGGTAAGACTTTTGCCCGAACCCTTATTTGATAGCTCGTACTTGTAAGTACTCCTTTGAATTACTTACGTCTAATGTTGAACTCTGAAGTATGCATTGATATTAGCATGTTCTTGTCAAGAAAACCCTAATATTGAACCTGGGATGATTATTTAAAAATCTTGTGATGCTTGCCTATTATTGCGTGCTGAGAAAATTTGACAATTGTTTATATCCGTTCTTCCGGATTGTTGTGCTTAAATTCGATAATTATTCGCAATCGTTTTTGTTGTTAATTTGTGATTTTTCTTCTGAAAAATCTGATTTCTTTTGAAAATTTTGAATGCTGACTTATATCAGTATGATTATTATTATTGGAATCCGAATTGATTTCGATGATTGAGCTTATGTTAAAGCTCATGGATATTGTTGATTTTTTTTGTGTTGACCTGGGCTTCCGTTCTGTGGGAGGGCGTAATAAGGCTAGTCTGAATCCTACAGGAAAAGCAGGCTAGTACCCAAGTGGACTAGTATTTTGGTACATCATGCATGTGTACACTCTGTTGGCTAGCCGGAATGGCATTGCAATCGCCCCAGGATCAATGTTGATTTTTTATTTTCTCTATTCTGTATATGGCCGTGATTGCTACGGAAATGACTGGCAAGTATTCTCTGAAATAATTTGTACTCTTGTTGAAATCTTTTTGAGAAATCTTCAGTGTATTCTGGAAAGAACTATCTCAGGTGATCTGTGTACGTTTTGAAATCCTTTGGAAAACCATTATCGTATTTTGGAATGATGGCATTAAAGATGATCTTTTATTGATCATTTTAAAATCCGTCCTGATTCTATTTGTCTGTTTCGATAGCAATTTCTGATGAATTTTGATCCTTTTGGAAATCATTGAGTTTTTAACCGTTTGAAATATTCTGAAAAAAAATTTCGGTTGGATTCTTTGGAATCGTTTTGTGATTCTTTTGTTAGTCCTTGTACGACCTTACAGAGCTTTCAAAAGCTCACCCTTCGTTTGATTCCTTTCTGCAGGTGATGATCAGTTGTAGCATATTCGAGAATGGGATAAAGTCTGTGTGAGATTCCGGTGAGCCCACCACTACTGTGTAGTGAGACCCCTGTGTGGGTCAGTATTGTCAACTCGTTCTATAAGGACTCGAGTTGTAAAGAACCTAGGCCTGAATAGCTCAAGGCTAAGCAGTTTTGTAATATTCTATATGAAGAATTGGAGTTGATATCGGATTAAATGTTTTGAAGTATGTGTTAGTGAACAGGATCTGACAGGTTTGATGTGATCTGGTAGGTTAATGACCAGGGAGTCCGGGGCGACGGAGCTCCAGATTTCGAGGGCGTTACAGTTGGTATCAGAGTAGTCCGATCCTATTGTTGAAGAGGAAAAAATTGTAACGGTAGCTTGATGATCCCCCGGACCCAAGTTATGGTCATTTTCAATAAACCAAAGATGCCAGCAATATAGAGTTGCCAAACAGTTGCTGTTTACGAGTGAAATTCAATAATAAGACACATTAGCATTACAAGTCTCTTTTGAAGCTTTCTCTATGGCCAAAGATATGAAGCCATGGTTCAGTTTTAGATAGTTTGTTATCCAGACTTTTATGGGATTTGGTTGATGTAATCTCCTATAAATTATTTGCCTTACATATGAATAAGAACATGGTTCACTTCATATCTTATCTAGCCTATTATTGTTTTATGTTTCATCGATCTTCTAGGGGAACCAAAAATTATCGAACTTAAGTCAACCAAAGTAAAGGAAAAAGGTCATGAGCTAGTAACTCCAAGAAGAAATTTTTTATGGATATCCTGATGGTGTGAGATAATGGACTTTAACCCTTAACTCCCAAATTAACTTTCAAGTCGGCCTTGGAGTTCTTGATGCCACATAAGCCCCAAAAGGAACAATCTCATCTGATCGAGTGAAGAACAGATTTCGACGTGGCTCCTTTGATATTGGAAACTGCAGCCAGGTTGAAGCAATGGGTATCATCAAGGATCAATTGTGCAGGTAGAAAATAGCTAATGCTCACCAATTTTTTGTTTCTGAATATGAAGTGTTAATAAATTGGGTCAGTGGACCCATTATCCGCCCACTAACAGATAATGTGTATTTGTTAGTTTGGATAAATACAGTTATTTAGAGAATATTTATCTCTTAAGTGTTTGAGATAAATACAATCTTTATCTCCTAAGAGTTGGAGGTAAAGCCAGTCTCTAATTGTATCTCTATATAAAGGCTAGAGATATCCCAATAAATCATAAGTCAATAGTAATAACCCTCTCTCTATAGCACTCTCTCTAGAGCAATCACCAAGCTCTAGGATTTGGTTCGTGGACGAAGAACTCGACTCTAGTAGCCGTTTTCGTACCTGCGAAAAAGATCAAGCGTGTTGGAGGCTCGTAACAACAAGGATCCTACGTCGGAATATTCGGAGACTTCATACGGTATGTTTCCGAACCCACTACGTGTTACGTGGTAGCGCAATAATTGTTGTAATCATTTCAACATTGGTATCAGAGCATGATTACTTGTTGATTCGCCTTTAACATGCTAGATAAAATTATGAGCATGTTGCGATTTTTTCCGGATACATGAATGAGACCCATTATTAAAATTCGAAATTTATTGAGCATGTTTTCTGAAAAATAATTATATAGTTTTGTTCTCCTATGGTTGAGGATGAACTCCATAAAATTTCATGATTTTTGGATGCATGATTTGTGAGAAATCACAATTTTATTTTTCAAGAAAACTGTGATTTTTTCGAGTTTTGGGACTCAAATTTGGAGCATGATATTCAGTTTTTATCATGATCGTTTGGTACATAATTAATCTATGTCGCATAAGCTTTCCAACGATATATCGTACGCATTATTTGGCTTAAAAACGAGAGAGATATGGCATTTGGAAGTTGGCATCGTGGCATGGAGGCGGCTGAAAAAAATTAGGGTTTAATGAAGAAGATGAACAGTGCACGCCACGCGCGTCACGCGCTAAAGTCGAGCCACAGCCGTGCCTACGCGCCAAGGACGCGCGCCACGCGCGAAGGCAGCTGCGCACGACACCCGCGCGCCAAGCCGCACCGCCACGCACTCCCACGCGCCAGCAATGGCTGATACCACGCGCGACACGCGCCACACACGACCAGGCCAAGCTGATTCACGCGCTCCCACGTGCGCGCGTGTAACTCACGCGCCTGTCAAAAAAAACAATTCAGACGCAGCCCCACGCGCAAGGCGGCGAGTGGAGGCGCGTGAGGTATTTTCTGGCGGTTTTTTTTTGACCCACCACCGGCGCGTGGAGCTCTTTCTTGGCTTTTGTAATTTTCCTATGGTATTAAATTTACCTCAATACCCTCTGTGTGTGTTCTATTTAATTTTTAAATGTTTTTTCTAAAAAAATTAGCTTTAAAAATTTATTTTGATGCACTCAGAATTTTTCTTTAATTCCAGAGGGTATATTAGGGATAAATTTACTGTTTGCCAATTTTAAGAATTTATCTCTCATTTTTGGGCCATTTAGAAATATTTTTTTTTGTGGTACTTTTGTGGTCCCAAAAATACGAATAATGCGCAAATATTAATTTTTGCACTTTGTGAGCAGAAATAAATATTATGGAGAGCTGTATGACATAAATGAATTATGTTTTATTTATTTGTCTTGATTAGTGTTATGGTTTAAATATATTTTTTTGTTGAAATATATTTGTTGGACTTTTGGTAAGCTCACACCTCTTTAAACCCAATTTCAAGGCATTTACGCCCGTTTTCCTTGGAAGGAGAATGTGACCTATTCATCCATTTAAATTACCCTTTAACTTGTTATTTGAGCATGCTAGTTTTAGGTTAAATGGATGGATACTAGATTGGCATTCTAAAGAAACTTATGTTTATGAGTTTACTCTTGTTTTAAGAAAATTCTTTTGAGAATAATGTGCTGTGCGGCATCTCCATTTGTTTTATTGGAGTAGTTTGTAGTAGGATTCTCAAAGATGTTGTATTCTACTATTTTCCTGTATATTTCCAGAAAGCCTTGTACGGGGATGTAATTTCGCACGCACATTATTCAAGTCAGAATTTTCTTAGCATAAGTTATTAGAATGCCAATGGAGTCCTTGCACACTTTATTGCATGGTGCAATTTTATATTGTTCTAAATTATCATGTGAATGATTTATTATATTGTGGCTTATATAATGATGAAATTTATTGCGAAAAATTACTTGAAAAATATTTTTCCCAACTCACATACATGGGAGATGATTACGAGCTTAGCAAATTTTCGATTTCATGATGTGCTGAAGGATTATGTTTTTCATTTGAATTTTTTGAAATAAATAGAAGGATTTATAATTAAGGGCTAATTACACCTATGTCCCTGAGGTTTGGGGGTAATTACAGTCAAGGACACAAAGTTTCAAAATGTAATATTCCGTGACCAAACATGTTTCAAATGTATCAGCCGTGTCCATCCGTTAGGGTTCCGTCCAAAAAGTGTATTTTTTTGCTGATGTCATCAATACATATTTTTAAAATGACGATACTACCCCTTTTTAAATTAAGAATTCAAGCCTTAATTAAAGATTAGGGTTTTAAAACCCAAAATTAGGTCCAATCCCTCACCCCCGGCAGCCCCTTCCCTCCCCGCCGGCAGTCCCCTTCCCCGCCGGTAGCCCCTTCCCTCAACCCGGCAGCCCCTTCCCTCCCTACCGGCAGCCCCTTCCCTCCCCGCCAGCAGTCCCCTTCCCTCACCCCGACAGCCTCTTCCCTCCCCGCCGACAGCCCCTTCCCTCACTCTGGCAGCCTCTTCCCTCCCCGCCGGCAGTCCCCTTCCCCGTCGACAGCCCCTTCCCTCACCCCGGCAACCTCTTCACTCCCCGCCGGCAGTCCCCTTCCCTGCCGACAGCCCCTTCCCTCACCCCGGCAACCTCTTCCCTCCCCGCCGGCAGTCCCCTTCCCCGCCGACAGCCCCTTCCCTCACCCTGGCAGCCCCCTTCTCCTCCGGCAATCCCTTCTGTTATTTACCGAACAAAGCAGATCCACCACCGGCGACGTCGCCATCGCTCTTCCCCTCCATCTCTTCTCTTCTCCCCCGCAGCAGGGGTGTGGCGATTTGGGGCTGTCCTTGACCCCATTCCGTTCATGCAGAAGTGACAGAAATGGGGTTAGGGTGGGGGGTGGGGGCGCGGGGGGGTGTGTGGGTGTGTGGGTGTGTGGGTGCTGGGTGTGGGGAGAGGAAGAATTATCAGTAAATTAAGTGGGTAATTTATTTTAAAGTCAGGGGTAATAAAGTCATTTTGTTAAAACCGTTAGAATTTTTAGGGTTCCGTTTGTCAACGGACATAAGTGTTACATTTTGAAACTTTGTGTCCTCGAGTGTAATTACCCACAAACCTCAGGGACATAGGTGTAATTAGCCCTATAATTAATGTCTTTTCCTTGCGCAATCTAATGTAGTGAATATAATGGCCACCAAGAATGTCATAGCTGATCTCGTTAAGGATGAGAAACTTAACGGAGACAATTATGACGTTTGGCACAAAAAGATAAAATTCATGCTGAACGAACAAGAGCTCGAGGAGCACTTAACCAAGGAGTTGGTCGCGCCAACTGAGGCGCAACCCCTAATAGACCACACTGCCTACCAGAAATGGAATCAGAAAGATCGTAGTGCGCGCTATACCTTGTTGAGCAGCTTGCAAAATGATCTAATCGAGCAGTATGATGAACTTCCAACTTGCAAAGCTTTATGGGAGCAGCTCAAGTTCTCTTTTGGTGGAACCTCAACTACGCGGCTTCGTAGCCTTGTGATTAAGTTTGAGGAGTACACAAAAGACCCTAAACATACCATGAGTGAACATCTAAGGATGATGTCCAATATGATTGGTAAGCTGAGGGATGCTAGCCATGCGCTCACAGATGAGCAGCAAGTCAGAGCTGTCATAAGGTCCCTTCCTGCCTCATGGGCCAATATGAAACAGATATTGACCCACAGTGAAAACATCAAGAACTTTTCTGATGATTCACAGCATGTCATCCTTGAGGACGAGACTCGAGATGCTGACAAGACCCTTGCTTATGTCGCCCAAGGGGGATCGCGCAATGCAAATGGCAAGCGCGAAAGACAAAGTAAGAAAGGTAAGAAAGGCGAGGCTAGCACTTCTGCACCAAAGGAAAGAAAAATGAAGAAACGCAAGAAAGAAAAACGTGGTGGGAAAAAGGATCTGTCTAAAGTTAAATGCTTTAACTGTCAACAGAAAGGACACTTCACTCGTGATTGCACTGAGCTGAAGAAGGTACTTTCAGAATCTCTCTCTCAGTTATATGTTTCCTCACATGTGATGGTTGCTCATGCCCAACCTGTGTGGTTTGTGGATACAGGTGCAACAAAACATGTAGCACGTGATCGAGAAGGGTTCGTAGATTATCACCGGATTCCAGCGGGTAGCAAACATATCTTCATGGAAAACAATAGCTCCGAAGAGGTGCTAGGGGTTGGTTCTTACCAGCTCAAGTTGCGCACTGGGCGCATATTGATTCTTGAGGATGTGCGATATGCACCCACTGTTCGGCTTAATCTACTTTCAGTTACTGCTTTATTAGACAGTAGTTTTTCCTTTATTTTTAAGGGTAATAAGTTGGACATCTTTTTGGATGATGTTTTGTTCGGACATGGTTTTCGCATGGATAGTCTTTTTCAAAATGATTTAAATGATTCACAGTCCTCTTATTCTTATGTTGTGAATGATAATATTGTGAATGATTCTACCACCTGGCATGCAAGACTGGGCCACATAGGCCAAGATAGAATGACTCGTTTGGCTAGAGAAGGCCTTTTGGGCCCACTCGCAAGAGTCAATCTACAAACTTGTGAGGCTTGTTTGGCCGGTAAAGCATGCAGGAAGCCTTTTGGAAAGGCTGTGAGAGCAACTCAACCACTTGAGCTAGTTCACTCTGACATATGCGGACCTATGAGTGTAAAGGCACGCCATGGCGCCTCTTATTTCCTTACACTGATAGACGATTATACGCGATATGGTTATGTGTATCTGATATCTCACCGCTATGAAGCTTTGGACTGTTTCAAACGCTTTGTAGCTGAGGTTGAGAATCAGAAAGAGAAGAATTTAAAAACTCTTCGCACTGACCGAGGACGCGAATATTTGTCCGATCACTTCAAGAAGTTTTGTGAGGAAAAAGGGATACGCAGGCAACTTACTATTCCTAATACTCCACAACAAAATGGCGTTGCGAAAGAAGGAATAAAACATTGTTAGACATGGTTAGGTCTATGATGGCGCAAGCAAACCTCCCAATATCTTTTTGGGGGGATGCTCTTTTGACTGCAGCCTATATACTTAATCGAGTGCCTTCACAATCAGTCAAGTCCACCCCATATGAGCTTTGGAATGGCCAAAAGCCAAATTTGGATAACTTGCGCCCATGGGGCTCAGCAGGTTATGTTCACAGTACTTCTCATAAGTATGGGAAACTAGGGCCTAGAGCTAAAAAGAGTATCTTCTTGAGGTATTCTGAAAACTCTAAAGGCTATGTGATGTATGGTGAACATCCAAATGGTGGAAAGACTGAAATAGAGTCTCGTGATGTCGATTTCATAGAGAATGATTTTCCTAGCATTGGAGACGCGAGTAAGAATCTTGACCTCTATGAGTTAGAGGAAGTTGAAGTCACTTTACCATCTCCAAGCGAAGGTGGGGGATTAGTTCCTCATCCTGTTGTCGCTGAAGATAGTATAAGTGATCTTCAACCTAGTGGGAGCATCCTAGACAGTGGGAGCACACCATCAGGACCATCAGGTCAACAAGATTCTCAACTGCGTAGAGGTGCACGAGGAAGAGTTCCACGTCGTCGTTTTGAGATTGACGGTGAAATTCTTATGTGCACTCCAACTGATGAAGATGAGCCCACTTCTGTGGAAGAAGCCTTATCTTCACCTGCTAGTAATGAGTGGATGGCTGCAATGAAAGATGAGTTGCTCAATGGAGAAGAATCAGGTCTGGGAGTTGGTTGACCTTCCGCCAGGGCGCAAGACTGTTGGAAACAAGTGGGTTTTAAAAGTCAAGCGCAAGGCAGATGGGTCAATTGACAAGTATAAGGCACGTCTTGTGGCGAAAGGCTATACCCAACTGCGGGGTGTGGACTATGAAGACACTTTCTCCCTAGTGGTGAGATTTGCTTCAATTCGCCTGATCCTAGCTATTGTCGCCCAGCAGGATTTAGAACTTTTTCATATGGATGTTAAGACTGCGTTTCTCAATGGAGAACTAGACGAAGAGATTTATATGGCTCAACCTGAGGGTTTTGAAGTCAAGGGACATGAGCGCAAAGTTTGCCGGCTCAAACGTTCTATATATGGTCTCAAACAATCGTCTAGGCAGTGGTACTTTAGGTTTCATCATGCCATTACCTCTATAGGTTTTGAAATGATTGAACAAGACCATTGCGTTTACGTAAAACGATCCAAGAAAAATATTCTGATCCTTTCTTTGTATGTGGATGACATTCTTTTAGCTGGGAATGACATGAGTTCCATTGTCGCCACTAAGCAGTGGTTGTCCTCAACTTTTGAGATGAAGGACATGGGAGAAGCTAATTATGTGCTCGGGGTTAAAATCATACGTGATCGTCCAAAGAGACTTCTCGGTTTGTCTCAAGAGACATATATCAAGAAGGTCATTGAACGATTCCGTATGCATAACTCAAAACCCATAGACACTCCAATGGACAAGGCGTGTACTTTAACAACAGACCAATGCCCAAAGAATGATGAGGAAAAGAATCGGATGTCCAAAGTGCCTTACGCGGCTGCAGTTGGGAGTCTGATGTACGCTATGTTGTGTACGCGTCCAGACATCTGCTTTGCCGTTGGAATGGTGAGTCGTTATCAGAGTAATCCTGGACCCGCTCATTGGAATGCGGTGAAGAGGATTCTTCGATACTTGCGTGGAACCGCTGATCTCGTCCTGTGTTATCATGGTGGAGACTTGAGACTGAGAGTATACAGCGATGCTGATTGGGGTGCTGATAGAGATGAGCGCATATCCACTTCAGATGGAGCTATCTCTTGGTACAGCAAGAAAAAGTCTTGCATCGCCCTATCCACGATAGAGTCGGAGTATGTTGCTTGTTCAGCAGCAGTCCAGGAAACTGTTTGGTTGAGGTCATTCTTACAGGCTCTAGGGGTTACAGCTCATGCAGATGAGTCTGTCACTGTTCACTGTGTCAATACAGCTACCCTAGATTTTGTAACGGACCCCAAATATCAAACACATAGGCTTTCGTTATCACTTCATTAGAACTTTAGTTGCGCAAGGAGAGGTGACCATGAAGCATATACCTACTGGCAGAATGGTGGCTGATCCTTTGACCAAGCCTATTGCTAGAGATGTTTTCCTTTCTCACATTAGGAGTATGGGACTACGTAGGTTTTGATATGTTTATGGCATCTTAT
This sequence comes from Escallonia herrerae, assembly GCA_033070095.1. Lineage (NCBI taxonomy): Eukaryota > Viridiplantae > Streptophyta > Magnoliopsida > Escalloniales > Escalloniaceae > Escallonia > Escallonia herrerae. The sequence continues at coordinate 24,922 of JAVXUP010003689.1, read as the reverse complement.
GTACTTGACATTATTTATTACATTAAATTTTCATTCCTTGATTTGAGTTTATTTTGGAATGAATGGATAATCTTTGTGATTACATATACATCCTTATTGAGAGTGTCACCAGGCTCGAATTGACCCACTCACACGGGTAATTCACCTTGGCGCTAAGATAGCGAGCAAGATGAGACATAATTGTCTTAAGCGCCAAGTGGGCGAATAAGATGATACAGCTTATAAAGCAAACATGTCGCCTTAGTTGGAGCTAAGATGAGACCTAATAAATGTAGGTCGATCATAGAGTATCTCCACAACTCTATGTAGCCTGTTTACAGCCGAATGTGAGATTTCAGGCAGGCACTATGAGAGTGACTGGGCTGAAAAACTCAGGTTAGGCGCTTGTACAGCGACTAGACTTAGATTCGTATGGCGTATTTTATTATACATTTATGTGACACGCCCTTGCGGGTTACGCCATAGCATGCAAATCATACTGCATGTGCTAAATGCAGACCGACAGTGGGAGTGACGAATGAATCCCTGCTTCGTCACTGTGTGAGCCACTTGGATCGAAATTTTTGATCATATATGGTACCCTTTTCACCTTAGACTATGTCATGAAGAGGATACTCAATGTCGCTACTTTAGCATGTACCCTTGGATCATGGATGATGCGGTCTCGCGGGGCATGTCTAGGAAAGCGGTTGGGTCTAATTGGAATGACATGAGGGCTTTGGGAAGAAAGTTCAATATTACATCATGTTGTGTGATTCATAGCCCGGGCGACTTTGTCGATTTTCGTTTCGATATGAGTCATGAATACATAACATATGAGAGGTTTAACACTGCTCACTATGAGGGATTTGAGAGTGTTTAATCTGGTGTAGTTGAACTATCTGGGGTACATACGAGATTTTTTAGAGTGATGTATTGTGTTAGTTTGGTGATAACTTAATACAATACTCCTCAACTGGACATCCTTTCTCGTAGGTCGCACGTTCCATTTCCTGTATGAGGAGATGAGTGGACGAGAGATAAAGAGGGACTGTACGATTTATTTGCCCTGTGTGTGGGCGAGTGGGAGCTGTTAATAAATTGGGTCAGTGGACCCATTATCCGCCCACTAACAGATAATGTGTATTTGTTAGTTTGGATAAATACAGTTATTTAGAGAATATTTATCTCTTAAGTGTTTGAGATAAATACAATCTTTATCTCCTAAGAGTTGGAGGTAAAGCCAGTCTCTAATTGTATCTCTATATAAAGGCTAGAGATATCCCAATAAATCATAAGTCAATACTAATAACTCTCTCTCTATAGCACTCTCTCTAGAGCAATCACCAAGCTCTAGGATTTGGTTCGTGGACGAAGAACTCGACTCTAGTAGCCGTTTTCGTACCTGCGAAAAAGATCAAGCGTGTTGGAGGCTCGTAACAACAAGGATCCTACGTCGGAATATTCGGAGATTTCATACGGTATGTTTCCGAACCCACTACGTGTTACGTGGTAGCGCAATAATTGTTGTATTCGTTTCAAGCTTAGTTGTGAGATAATAGCCTGGGTAGGAACTTGATTCAGTGATATACCTAGATAGTTGCGTTCTTGCGTGTGCTTCAAATTTGGTTCAACTAGACAGTTTCTGTTGTGAGTTGACAAAAATCAGTTTGAAGAAAAATTAAAGGGAATTCTGACAAGTGACGGGGATTGATACGCTTGACTGGTATGATACAGCATAAGATCATGTCTTCCTATGCTACTCATTCTCATTGTTATGTTGATTCTCAAGCTTGCAAGCCAAGTGACCGCATTAGGGGTATGGAGTTCCCCTCTCGACAGTTTGACCTGGACGACACGGACTGCTTTGTTCCCGGCTTAGTGATGTATAGGAAGAGATGCTGTTGTGCTTATTCTCTAATTTTTTGCGAGGAGGGGGGGCAACAAGCCACCTATATCAAATAGTGAAACTTTTCAAGCACAACTGGTAACCTCTCCTCGGAGTGTTTAACTTTCGGCCATCAATGGGAAGGCCATGAGCTTGGTCATTTTCATAGTATATGCTAACTTCCTTCTCCATTAATCACCATGTAGTTTTTAAGAGTTTGGCTTCACCACATTTTATAACCGCTCGTCTATGGGCCGAACCATCCCTCAATCCCTTTAGTTCAACCTGATAAAGAAGCACAAGCGACATGAATTTATGTTATTGCATTCATTGAATTTTCCTTTTTATTACTGTTCAAAAGCTACTATGATATGTCAGTACTTAGCAGTAGTTCCTCTTAATAGTCAAATGAGTATGTGCGAAGGTTGCCAGTAAAAGTCTTCTAAAATTTCAACTAATTTACAAATGCTCTGTACTTTAAGAGGAGCGATAAAGACTAATTCACTTCAACAATCTAAACCCAGTCACATTTGCTGCTGGAAGCATATAGAAATCTTAATGCAGATCAACTTTTTTACAAGCTAGATCAGGTGAGAAGTAATCATGAATCTTGGGCAAGCTAGCTTAAGTTAATTACTTTAGGCTTCCAATCAAGCAGTTGAGTTAATTGAAAGACTGAAATAATCAGGGGCATTTTGCAATAAATCTGTCATATGGGGGCTTAAAGAAAGGAAACGGAGAAGAGCAAATCTTCTTGTCATATTAAAATGAACTTATAATACCAACATTGGACCATGCTGCCACATATTGTTGGCTGGAAAACTTAACAAAAGTGATGCCAATAGCGACATGAGGACCTTTATCAATTATGTATTACAAGTAAGTTAAAATTATCTTTATTCTTTATTCACGAAAGAAGGCATTATTCTATCGACACGAAAAAGATCCGTAGCGTTGCACCCAATGTATCAACGCTACCAAGGTATCCGTTCGTAACAGTCATGTTTGAAGGAGGACATCTGTTACTGTTGACCGATGCTCAATGAACTGATTTTTGCTAAAATGTTTGTTGGCAAAAACCAAACGAAAAGTCAGAAGGATACTAAAACTACAACAAGAACACATTTAATTATCTGGCAAAGCTTCCAAATGTTGATCGCAAAAATATTTTGGTATTAGGTGTGGGAAACCCCTATATAACCTAGCCAGCCTATCATGCTTGGGATTCATCAATAGCAGGAAAGGAAGAGAAAGATATTAATAAAACGTGAAGAGCTTTAGCTATGAAGCCTTGCTTCTTGTGTTATGCATTATCAGTGCAACATTCTCTTTAGTAGTTGATGCTCAGGCTTGCAGGCCAAGTGGCAACATTATGGGCAGAAAGTCTCCTCCTGGACAGCGCAACCAGGAGAATATTTCAGATTACTGTGTTCAAGGAAAGTCTTACACCACTTATATATGTTCACCTTCAGTTTCTGAAAATACTAAGGCGACTCTCACTCTGAATAGTTTCCAAAAGGGAGGAGATGGTGGGGGTCCATCAGAATGTGACAACCAGTATCACTCAGACGATACACCAGTCGTGGCACTATCGACTGGATGGTACAGCCGAGTGAGAAGATGCCACAACAACATTATCATAAGCGCTAATGGGCGAAGTGTAAGAGCAATGGTTGTCGATGAGTGTGACTCTACCATGGGATGTGATAAAGACCATGACTATCAACCTCCATGTCGCAATAACATATATAGTTGATGCCTCAAAAGCTGTGTGGAAAGCCTTAGGCGTGCCTGAATATAACTGGGGCGAGCTGGATATCACTTGGACTGATGCTTAGTGTTACTTATTTGTGTTTCAAATTGTTGTCCATCTTCTTTCTGCCTAGCTTTTACATAGTGATTGTAAATATATGTGAAACCAACAGTGTATTTATATTAGTATGAGGATGTGCAATCAGACTTCCTCTTTAAAATTATAGTACAAATCTATCCTTTCTAAGTCTTAAACAATCAGTCAGACTTCCATTAGTGGAAAAAAGAAATTCCTTCAAAGTTGACACAATGCTAAGAGAATTACAAAACTTAAAAGTGTTCAAGCCTGCTGTATTCTGGGGGTTGAGGGTGTCTATATATAGATGCTTATTGTTTAAGGGAAATCTTGTCCTAAAACAACATCACAGGAAACTCCAAGGTAGGAGGCTTCTTAAGACTGTTTTCTTTCTCTCTTTCTTTTTTGGTAAAGTTCGTTTTATTCCATTCAGTGCACAACCAACCTATAAGGGATTCCGCCCTTCTCATACACACACAGAAATTACAAAACTAATGAAGCTGATACACAGGAATATTCCAAGCAGGGTGTGGCTGTCTATTATGTTGATTATTCTGAACTTTATCAGATCCTCAATAAGCCTTAGGATGCCCATGGTATTTTTATGAGTATTGTTACATGATGTTCAGTTGCATTCTAGCCAGAGCTCATAGGTAATGACAGCCAAGCAAGTTTGCAAATTTGGGCTCCGAAGCTCTTCCCTTTGAACTTGTTTAAAGCAAATTGTAGAAATTGATTCCAGATTTGGAATCTTCTTGAATGTTGGGTCTGGTAAGGACTAGATCCCAAATGAATTGGGAAAATGGGCATTTCACAATCAATGATCCTGAGTTTTCTGAGCTTGCATACACTGTACACATGTATCATCACTTACTACATTCCACTGCTTCAATTTTTCCTTAGTTCTCAAACATCTTTTCACAAATCAGCCAAAGGATAACAGCACACTTGGGGACATGACCAGCAAAACACACCAGTTTATGCCAAGGGACTAAATACTAAATGCGCTTGTGGTAGCTTGATAAGCTTCTGCCAAGTCCATGACAAGTCAGTGAAGGAGAGGTGGTCCACATATTGACCTTTTACTATGTAGCTATGACACCAAAAAACGCAGAGAGTCCTTGTGAGCTAAATCCCACAGAGACTGGCATATAGCTTCATTGTTCCAACCCGTAAGTCGTTTAAGCCCAAGACCTCCTTCTTGTTTGGGTAGGCATAAATCATCCCAAGTTACTTTGGCTTCGGTGGATTTAGCATAGTCACCTTGCTTCGGTGCATTTAGCTTTTAAAGACACAGGAAACTCTGCTGCCAATTCCAATACCTCGCAGAAAGTCTAATAACTACAACAAAAGACCGATAATGCTCATCACAGAGCTTGTGGACGAATGCATTTGAGCACAAGTCTACTCAGTTGGACGTTCATGAACCAGACTCTCCTTAAGAGAGTTTTTTGGACACTGATTATCCCAGATGGTGAAGTCTAGACTCCTCGAGTCCTCCTTACATCAATCTTTTTTCCCCATTGTATTTCTAATTTTAGCTTTACCAATAAGCCTGTTACTAATTCCGTCCCAGTTCTCAACAGGCAGAATCAATAGATGAACATGATTGAGGGATTCATGAGGCATGACACAAATGCACACATACCACTGAACTGCAGCATCCGTAGAATTTCCTTCTTCACTTCTAAAAGTTTATTTTTCAAAAGCTACGATGATATAGTACTGTTGAGTGGTATTTCATCTTATTAGTAGAACTGAGTACGTATGCTACTGATCAATTATGTCAAGTTTCATATTGCTTTGCAAATTAGATGTAACTTGTAAAGGCTAGTTTGCCTCAAGGGTCTGAACCCAGTTGAATTGTACTGGAAGAATATAGAAAGCTAATGGAACTGAAAACACAAACATGCAGGATCTACTGGGAAATAGTCATGAATTAATGACTGGCTCAAGTTACTTTAGGCTTGTAAACCAACCAGCTGAGTTAATAAAAAATGAAAGCGTCATCTCAATTTTACCGTAAATCTGTCACAACATTTAAGCTAAGAGTTTTCATTTTTAATTATAGAGAGAGTGCATTATTTTATTGACAAGAAAAATAAAACTAAAACTAAACAGATGCACTCCATGTATCAATGCTGCCAACGTATCGGTCTGTGGAGTCACGTGTGAGAAAGGATATCTGTTTCTGCTGATCAATGTTTTCATAGTCTGATCTGATACGTACAACAACCGTTTCTTGCAAAAAACCAAACAAGCAGTCAGCAGAGTAACATTCCACCAGAAAAGCGTTGAAATGTTGATCCAAACATAATTGGCATTTAGTATGCGCAAACCTTTTTAAACCTTACCACCCTATCCCGTTTTCATTAATAGCAGGAAAGAAAGAGTGAAGATATAGCAAGAAAAATGGAAAGCTTCAGCATCAGAACCTTGCTTCTTGTGTTGTTCATTACAAGTGCTACATTCTCTCTAGAGGTTGCCGCTCAGTCTTGCAGGCCAAGTGGCAACAGTTGGGGCAGAAAGCCTCCTCCTGGACAATGCAACCAGGAGAATGACTCAGATTGCTGTGTTCAAGGAAAGTTTTACACCACTTACAAATGTTCACCTTCGGTTTCTAGCAACACTAAGGCGACGCTCACTCTAAACAGTTTCCAGAAGGGAGGAGATGGCGGGGGTCCATCAAAATGTGACAACCAGTATCATTCAGACGACACACCAGTTGTGGCACTGTCGACTGGATGGCACAGCGGAGGGGGAAGGTGCCACAACAACATTGTCATAAGCGCTAATGGGCGAAGCGTGAGGGCAATGGTTGTCGACGAGTGTGACTCTACTATGGGATGTGATGAAGACCATGACTATCAACCTCCATGCCGCAATAACATAGTTGATGCCTCAAAGGCTGTGTGGAAAGCCTTGGGCGTGCCTGAAGATAACTGGGGAGAGCTGGATATCACTTGGACCGATGCTTAGTATTCCTTATTCTGTTTCAAATTGTTGTTCCATCTTGTTCAGCCTTGCTTTTACAAAATGGCTCTAAATATATGTGAAACCATGTTGGAGATCTAGTAAACCAGTGTATGGTGAATTTGTAAACTCTGAGACGTGCAAGTGGCTTTCCTTTTCTGAATTACACATCTCCACACTCGTAGTACGGACTATATCCCTAGTTTAAACACAGTCAACTAAATGCTGGTTCAGGCTTAACAACTTGGGTTAATTTAAAGTGAGCCATAACACTCAAACACCTACTAGCTTCTGTCAAATTTGAAAGGATGAAGCTGTGCTATATGGTAACGCCAACAGCATGCAAGCCATTACTTTCGGGATTTAAGTGTCCTAATTTTAACAGACAAAAGGAAAGCAGTACATTAACTTCTGAACTACATTTACCGTGACCTTGATTATATTTCTAGACATAAACAAATCATTACAAAGTAAAAAAAGGGAAGTATCAATGAAGTACTACTACAGCTGTCAGATTTCCAAGGCCACGATATTTCCATTTCAAGAGCAGCATGAATTATTCAATATCCTATTGGTATACAGGACTTGGCTTAGAAAGAATACAATACACTAATACTCCTTCTATGCATCCTTGTTCAAAACAGTCCAAAAATAGAAACAGTTTCCATGGTTGCCTTGAGATCTATCCATGGCAGTAACATGTAGTTTTGGCGAACGTTTCTCAACTTCACCACTTCCATAGAACATCATCTATGGGAAGAACCATCCTGAATTTTTCTAGTTTAACCCTGATAAAGAAGCCCATCAATTTCAGTTACAGCATAAATTGAAGTTTTCTTTAATTCTATTCAAAAGCTACCATGATAGTGAAAATGAGTAGGTGCAAACGTTAATTTTCAAATAACTTTACAAATGAGCTAATCCCAGTCAAATGAGCATCCTTGTGGAAGGATCTATGAGGGCTAATGGAGAGTCTAATCCCTGTCAAATTTTTACTGGAATCATATAGCAAATTTCCTACATGCGTGCTAGATCTATTGAGAAGTAATCATGGCGCTGACATAAGTTTCTTTAGTCTTCCAACAAAGTAGCAGTGTCATTGGAATGACAAAAAGCATCTGGTGAATCTTACCGTAAATCTATCACAACTATAGTTACGCCAAACATGAGTGCTTAAAGAAAAGACGCGATGAAGACAGAGTCTTCTTGTCATATTAAAATCAAGAATAATGCCAACATAGTACTCTGCCATCCCTAGTTGAATAGAAAACTTAAAAAACTAGCTAATCAGCCCGTACAACTTAGAAAACTAGCTAATGAACACGGGTTGAGATGTAATTTGGTCGGATTTACAAACATTTTGATTTTCTCATCGGTCATAATTATAGCATGGTCGATTATATTTTAAATTAAAGAATAACAAATAAAATGACTTTCACTGAGGTAACGCATATATACATGATAAGACATAATAATCGAAATCACTAATGTACAAAACTTTTATGCTTGTCATACTTATACATGTATTTAAAACCTAATATTTTGTTTCTTATAAAAAAAATTTGGCTGAATTAAGATTTGTAAAATTTTGTGGGCAAGATATAAAATAGAAATATAGTTAAATCACATTTGTATATAATTTTGTAATCTCCATTTTTCCTTTTATACTCAGGATAATTTATAGCACTAATGTTGAAGTGTACTAAATAAAGTACTCAAAAAGTTAAAGCATGCAATAAATAATTAATAATTCCCCACCAAATAATAATTTCACTTCATTTTAAACTAATGTTAGCACTAATTTTTTTTATCAAGACAGGACCTTCAGAAGTTAAATATTCAAGAAATCAAACACAAATATATATTTTTTTTTCACTTATTTACTTACTAACAGTTGGATGAAATTTTTACCAACATCTAAATAACCGTAGACATTATTTTTTTTCTCTTTATGACTAGCATCACTAATCAACATTTTCATTTTATAGATGTTTCTAATATAGATTATTATTATTATTATTATTATTATTATTAGTAGTAGTAGTAGGAGTAGTAGTAGTAGTAGTAGTAGAAGTAGAAGATATATATACTACAGTCTTCTGCATTGCAATCATAAAAGAAGGTAAAACAAAGGCGTAAATTGTTTAATTAGTAAATTATTATGTAGACTTAAATAACCTACTAATACATGCCGTGAAAATAGAGTTTCAAAAAAAATGGAAACAGGTGGAGCTATTTTACTTACTTTTAAATAAATACCCTTTCAAAAAATTAATTAAATGTATAAAGAGATGATATAACGTTATCTAGTGGCAATATCTGTGCTTATTTATTTTCCTTGAGTGTCATGTTTGACGTTTTTGTGACCCATCCCTTCTGATGTATTTTTGAAAATTTTCTACGACAATCAATTTCAAAATATGCATACATTGAACTACTAATAATTATTTTAATTAATCATTAAAATGTCTGAGTGTTCTAGAAAAGCTTTGCACATGATTGAAGTTAAACGGTTATAAGGTGATGATTATTTTTATCCCATGTAACATCGTGAAATATTGAGGTTAAAGGTAATTATTCAAAAATTATGGCCTCTGGCTATATAAGACTTACAAAAGAGAAATGTGGTTTTGCAGTTCCTGCACCCACTTTGTTCACGCAAGAATTTTCCCCTAAAGCTATGCTGTGAGGCTTCAACCAGATTAAACAAACTAATGTCAAACCTTGGTTTATGGAGTCTCTCAAATTCTAGTGATGCTCTTGCTCCCGAACCCCATATTTGTTCACTCTTGGAAACCAAAGGGAAACCAAAAAATAGAGAAAGGAACACATAATGCTTAGATTTTGGAGATGAAGGCTACAAAGTTTAGGCAAACTAAAATCAAGTAGATTCTGAGAAGAAAAGAACGTAGAGATTGTTGAGAGAACTTTCTACGTAACATTTTGAGTACATAGAAGTTTGAAAAACATATGACTCTTATGTGGATACGCCTATGATGAAACTCTAATGGATGAAGGTAGTAGTTAGCAAAGTATAGGATTGTTGAGATCAAGGATCGAAGAGTCCAAATTTAATTGAAGAATCCAGCAAATTCGGGGGACTCTCACGGGAGAAGTTGGAGACTTAAAAATTCTTACTTGTCAACTAATTGAGAGCTTAAAAAATCTTACGTGGTATAAATATAGAGTTTTTAAAATCCTATGTGTCGCAATTTTAAGCGAGAGTTTCAATATATATATATATATATATATATATATATATATATATATATATAGGTTTTAATAATCAAAATTTAGGCCTAATGTATAAGTATATTGATCAGGTAAAGTTTTAGAAGGTATGTAATTAGTTTCTTAGTTTTATGAAGTTTAAAAATATTGTATAAATTATACCCTACGAATTTTTTAATAATAAATAATTAAATAGAGTAAAAAAAGAAAAAAAATACCAATACAAATAGAACTCTTTAATTTTATATCTAATTCAAAAGAGTGAAACTCTAAATAATGAGACCAACTAAGTTAGAAGACTCTCACATGCAAAGTTAAAACTTACGTTGCAGAAGGAGAAGGTTCTTAAAAAGTCATGTGTCGAAATATGAAAGTTTTAAAAAATCCCATGTGTCACAATTTTAAGTAAAGATTTCAGCTTTTTATATATATACTAACTCAAAATCCCATGCCAAGCATGGAACTGTTTATTAACATTAATTTATTTTAATAGTTTTGAAATGTAGAATAAAATTTATTGAAAAATTTTATAATTTTTTGATTATTTCATCAAAGATAGTTTAATTTTTGGCTGGAACTTTGTTCTAATAAAATAAATTATCCCTTCTAGTGAAATATTAATAAGTAATGTCCTTATGCATATTTGCTAATTTTGATTTGCTACCAATATTGATGAACAAAAATTAAAAGTTCATTTAGTACATAAAAAATAAAAAAGTTTTGAAACATTATAGAACTACTTTGTCCTCCATACACATGTTACCATCACTTCTACACGGGACCATCAAAAGGCAACATCAAGGCAAACGAGAAAGACAGCATAGATGTAAGGGATACGAGGGGTCAGCGGCATACACCGATCCTTGAGTCAGCCTTCAAGATGGATCTACCTTCTAGCAGACTCCTCACAAAGGCTTGATGGATGATAGATTGATAGGTAATGGGCTCACAAAGGCTCGATGGATGGTCATACTAAATATTTAATACATTACAAAATTTCCTCACCCTCGAAGTTTACAGTTATTATCAGTTCCTGAGAACATATATTCAAATTCCTCCACATCCCTAAGTTTTACCGAATAATACTAGTACTCGAAATAAAAAGGGAACAACGACTTTAGAACTTCACTAAAATCTACGGATATCTTTAGGAGGCTTGAAGTTGACGGGATGAGTTTCAGGCGTAGCAGTTTCATCCTCTTTCCACATTTTGATTGTCTTGTCAGCTTCACACGTAACAAGCCGTGAACCAGTTACGTCGTACGACAAAGCATAGATACCAGCTTCACTGTCGAGTGAGCCTGAAACAAAAGCACAGGTCAATAATCATCTTCACTACTTCAAAAGGCAACAAGAACCAAAGCTGCAAGAAAGTGCATACCAGGCTGAACAATTGTCTGGGATTGCTGGAAACAGTGGCCACTCTTCCAATCCCAAAACCAGAGGCTGCCATTATCCCCTATAATCCGAAAATAAACAATAAGAAAAACAGTTCGAACTTCTGCAAACCGTTTACTCAAGGAACAGAGAAGCAATATGCATTGCGTGTGGCCCCACTTTGCACTAAAAGAAGGTACCAACTGCGGCATAACAGGAAAAAACGATTACTTGTAGACAAAATGGAAATGCTCACCTCCAGTAGCCAACACACCCTCATCATTTACTGCCATTGCATTGATTATAGCCTTTTGTTGAGCACTGCAGAGAAACACGTCAAGATTACCTGGTATTAGATTCACTAGTTTCGAAAACTTATCTTCTTTTCTGGCTAGTTTCGAAAACTTATCTTCTTTTCTGGCTATCTGGTTCCCGGAGAATGGCAAAGAGATTGAAAGATATAAAAAGAGGGTTTCTAATATTCCACAGACAACATAATGTGAAGCAAAATAAGCAGGCTTCGACCCTCATTTAGCTATATCCATCAAGTAAAATTACAACCATAGTAGAAATGCATCAGCCTGTCTTGCATGCTGTAGCCTAAAATTGGAAGTTTTTTTGTGAAAAGAATGCAATAAAGTACGATATCAGTCCATAAAGGCAGACAGACTGGAAGACAGGCCCAGCAAGGAAAAGTCGATGCAAAAAAGAAAATCTTCGTTAGCAACTGGCATTCACTAAATTAGTTCCTCTCGCCATTTAAGGCACCCCAAAAGTAGATTAAAGCAAACAGAAGAGCACCAAGACATGTTCCAAAAGGTTTATTTTAGCCACACGATTCGTAGACACTGAAAATCATAGGCATTCGTCATGATTCACGACCAACAATGCAAAACAAAGCAATTACCTAAATCAGGCATAGTTACCAACCAACCTGCTTGTATTTAAGTCAAAGTTAAAGCAAGAAAATAGCAAATAATTGAATGTCAGCCTTTATACGAGCCAGTATTAATGGCACGTAATCCATCAAAAAGGGCCACCCAACCTTGACAACATATAGCATAATCCTGACCTCCAAGCCTTTCAAGTAAGAAGCCATTAGGCATGTTTCATGTTAATGCTTACTGTTGGTATGCATAAGTATTCTAATGTGACCTACTATGAAATATTTACGAATAGAAAAAACTGCAGATGAAGTATGAAGTTAAACACGAGAGCATTTTATGCTCGGCCTAACATCTCCAGGACTGGTTCCTGGGTCAGGCCAAAGTCGGTTATGGAAGGGGAAGAATCAAATTGAGCTTCAAGAAATGTTGTTATTACGTCTTTTCTGGTGCATTTTGCTCTAGAGATAGACTAAGGCCCAAAGACGAAAAGCAGTTATCAGATTAGAAATCACAATCCAATATGACTGGTAGGAGTTGAGGTTAGACTAAAGAAACCACCCAAGTTCAGGGCGTAACAGTGATAATCCTTTTAAGTCGTCCTGCATTTTCTATCTGCCTACAACCTTTCAGTCCAAAACCATCCAAGGAACCAGGAATACTGTACGTGGAACATGAAAACTGTGTCAATCCGGTGTGTATTTGAATATTACTCTTTTTTTATCTTGATAAGTTGTACAGATTAGTAATATGTATCCGTTGTATTTGAATACTACTGAAAATAACTAAAAATAGGCCGGATCGACGACACTGTACTAACTGTACGCACGAAGAAAAAATTAAGCCACGATGCAACAAGAGAATTCTGTAAAACAACTAGCGCGTGATAGTTTACTTGCTAGACTTGTGATAAAAAGGAGACCTATTAGAGGTTAGGTCATCATAAACAGAAACAGAAGAATTATAATTCTAGACAACTGAAAAGAGATGAGAAAATTCAACTTTCAGCATTTTCTCATTTGACTTGCAAGGATTAAATGAATTTCGTTTTCAGAACTCACAGCATGTTGTGCAAAAATTCTCCTTTTGGAAGGTTAAATTTTTTTATGTTGTCAGCCGATGCAGATGCAAAACAATCCCTGCAATACAAGATAATGAAATTGATTTGTAAGGTAATTAAACTTAGAAGATGAGCCTGGCTCTGTTATATATCAATGTAAAAAGAGAACTGAACGACTACATACTCATTAGGATGCAAAGCCATAGCTCGTACAGATTTCTTATGATGTGTGAGAGTACACATAGTTTTGCCTGCCAAACATGGGCAACTCTAATCACCAAAGTCAATAAAAGAATACCAATAGGAGAAAATAATTCTAACAAATTTATTACCGTATCTAAGGTCCCAGAACTTTATAGTTGTGTCATGGGAGCCAGTTATAACTTGAGGATCCTGAAAAAAAGATGTTCACATGAAAGTTGGTAACAATAAGAGGACTTCTCTTTTCTGACAATAACAGGACACGAGAAAAAGCGAGAAATCGACTAAAAAAGGTTTGTCGACTGGCAATGCAAATTTCACAACAAGGACAACATATGCATAAGAGTTATGTGCCTTGTTCTTTCTTTATTCTTATACTTCAAAATTATTTCTTTTACATCAGGCGAAAAGCAGACAAAAAAAAAACCCCAAAAATAATCTCTTGCGTCCCTGCATCTTAGTTTACAAAACTAGATTCCCACTATGCAACCCAAGAATCCTATGATATTACATGCTGAAAAAAGGTATACGCTAGATATTGGATAAGCTAATTGCTAAATTGGAGGTGGCTGCATGACCAGAGCTGGTTTTAGGCCAGCTTTGAAAATCCATAAAGAAGAACATTGGGAGGTGGCCAAAACTTCATGCCTAATGGTAAATCCAGCCATCAGTTCTCCTAGCTATGCTCAACACTTTGTCCAAATATCTAGTTTGTTCTGTAGCAACATATTCTAACTTAAAACAGGGCAAGCCTCCACCAAAATTCATAGATTTATGCTAATAAGAGGTAGCTTTTATTCTTTTTCTTTTCTTTTTCTCTTAAACACAACACTGGAAGGCGTAATAAAGCAAATAGTTCTTCCCAGCTCAATGAAAATTGCTCACCGTAGGCCGAGTAAAAACTGAACAAACTGTCTCATTGTGCCCAGATAGCGCAAAAACTTGCATCTTACTACGGATGTCCCATACCTGAAATTGCGATTGCACCAATATGAAAATAAATATATATACATTATATATGTATAGGGAGAGAGAGGAGAGAATCTGTGGCACAAGGCCAGATACACTTTGTATTAGTGAAGTCCTTACCCGACAGACCGAATCACGTCCCCCAGTAAGTAGAACGTCAATCGTTGGGTGAAGAGCCAAGCAGTAAACGCCACTTAGATGGCCATGATAAGATCGGATAACCTTTTTAACGTAAAAAAAAATAACATGTAAGTTTAGCTCTGGCTTTTAGATGCAACAAAACAGCTTTAGCCAGTCGGTCATCAACCTTATTCTGTTCTAGATCCCAGCATTTAACTTGTTTGTCATCACCCGCCGAGAACATATATGTGTGTCTATTGCTAACAGCAAGGCCTGCAGGAAAACCATAGAATCTATCATTATTATGAATGATTAAAGAAGTTGCTGGCATAGCAGAGTCACCAAAAGAGACAAATGACACCTCTAGTAACCAATAGGGAACAAACCTCGTATTTGTTCAATATGCCCTGTTAGAGTAAGCTTTAGCTTTCCGGTTCCTAAATCCCATATCTTGTCAAACAAAATGAATTGAGATACAAAAAAATATCATCAGAACCTGATGTAAAAGTTACATTCCACGAAGAGATAACACAGATGATACCCCTAGCAGTCTATATAGCAAGGGAACGTCATCTTTGCATACGCACATTGAGTGCAGATAGAGTCAAAGTAAGGCTTTGTTAAACAACATCAAAATGACCATTGTCACGGCAGATTGATCTCACGACGTACATGCTGATTTTTTTGGTTAACGTGGTCAAAGATCATACATGTAACATCATTTGAGGCTCAACTCCTACTTGTTATTCTTCATCTTCTGTTTTCTCAAGCACATGATTGAATAAATAGAATAGCACAAAATATACCCAAACAACTTTTACGGGGCTGGTGACGGCAAACTGAAAGACCGACATCAACCCCTCCCCAATGATACTGATGAATCTCCCTAGGCCATCCTACTGCCAAGTTTACTCACAGTATGTTTGCAACCACAGAATTGATGGAATCTCATTTCAAAAATTCAAATTTTGTTGTTTGGAACAGTAAGAAAAGGAATTGGAATTGGATATTGTTGGAATTGACCAGATTTGTTTCTCTAGTGTAAAATCCGATGAGAAATGATGGCATTTCATGAGATTTGGATTAATATGAAACATGAATTAAAAACAATTATTTACATCTCTTACCCTTTACTGAATCTCTAAACCCATTAAGCCCACCAATATTGTCCTCATTGCCGCTACCGCCACACCACCTTTACTACCACCATCAACTCCGCCACCCTACTGCCACCATTACGTTATTGTCACTACCACCACCAACGGACCGCTATACCAACAACCACTGGACAGTTACACCCACCACAACCACCATACTATTGCCATCGCCACACAACACCACCACCACCACCAGTCCACCACTGTCACCACCACTGTCAAGCGTGTTACATCACCATTACAACCACCATTATCGTTAATAGATTGTCATCACCACTTCTGCCGCCACACCACTACTACCATCACCACCATCGCCAATGCTACCACCACCGTCACTGTCACTAACATTACAACTGGTGCAAGTGTATCAATCCCGTCACGATCATCATGTCTATCATCACCACCACAATGGTCTCTGTTTCACCATGACTATTATCGCCAACATACAACTAGTGACACTTGGATACCACGACCACCACTACCATCGTTACAATCATTAGACCACCTCATCACCACCGCCGTAGATACCACACCACCACCACTGCCGATCACACAACACCACCGCCGCCGATCTCACAACACCACCACCACCACCATCTCTGCGACCGTCACAGTAACTTATTATCACCAATATTAACATAAGTTACACCCTAGTACCTCTAGCACCGCTACTACCAGTGCCATCATTAGACCGCCCCACCACCTCCATCACCAATGTTGTCGTCGTCGACTGCCACTAATGCCATTTCACAAAACCACCACTGACACAAAAATGCCACCACCATCGTCGTTGATGCCACCAATCCTAGTGTCATCATCCTACCTCTAGTTACACCCCAATACCACAGCCTCCACCACTACCATCGTTACTGTCACTTCACCACCCCACCACTTCCACTGTCAATGCCGCTACACTGCCACTTACATCGTTGCCGTTCACACATCACCACCACCATATAGTGTCACCAGCACATGTGCAATCACTTACCGTAGTTTGTCATCGTAAGCAAATGACATAATTGTCTAAAAAAATTAACTTCCCCATTTCCTTTGTGTTCCAAACACAAAATAGAAATTTTGTGATTTGAATTACCTTTTGTTCCAAACAACAAAAAGTGAATTGAATTCCAAATCCAATTCCCAATTTGAAATCCACCTCCCGGAAGAATTGGTTCCAAACAGAGTGCTAGGGTTATTGTTTAGAAGACATCAAAGAAAAGAAAAAATAGCAAACAGCTAGGTCACACTGGGGCAAGCCTTGTGTACAACTTTTGCTTCGGAAAATATCTAAACAAAATAGACACCCACTTGAAACTTCCCGTCCTATATCTCCATCCCTGTTTCAAATGATATATTTCCAGACATCAACAAACAGTAACGATAAGGATCTCACATCTTCGTTGTTATCCACTAACTTAGCAAGATAAACTTTTGGAGCAGACTCCCTAGTTCGACACGGCTGGTTGAGCTCTTAGACTATCCATTATAACCCATTTACGGTGTATATGAGCTCATGCGTCATGATAAAAGTATAGTAAACATGCATGCCAAGTGCTTTTTTATAACAGAACAAACACAGATTTAGATTACTCGATGTTGCACTTCATAAAAAAGAGAAAGAAATGCACATGGTCTCTAAAAGAGCTCATTGCTGTACTATAGAACCCTGTAATTGTAAAACTTCCATCAATCGAGAAGCAATGGTGTTTGTTACCTTGATGGTGCGATCCGCAGAACCTGTACAGAACCAACTGTTACTCGGATCAAATGCAATAGATCTGACCCATCCCAAATGGCCACTAATAACCTACACAACAGCATTATGCGTGCAATGAACTGTTAAACACTGGTATGTATAAGAAATAGAGAAGCAAAGACAAGAAGATAAAACAGCTTATGAGGCAAGAGCCAACCAATCACAAATAAAAGAATTTCCGCCATGAGCTCCAGATTTTGGGCAAGTGTCATAATCTAGGAACTACTAGTGGCTAACAATCCACATAGACATAACTTCCATTGAGAAAGAACACGTGTTAAGCAGTGATCAGATTCTACAATGAAACGCAACTGTTCAGGGTTCACATGTTTATGAATGGCAAGTGTTGGACCCAGGTCATACTGAAATAAAAGCACGATGTAATCTAAGTCTTATCACCTGAGATAGAAATAGGAATAAAATCCTCTATGCAACATGAATTTTTTAGCAACTTACAAAGTTTAATCAAATGCTTTGGTATTTCTTTTTTTGAAAGTATCTGTTTGCTACTCGCACGAGCTGATTTATAGTATGTGTTGCAAGATAAATTATTGGAATCTCGTGTTGCTCACAAGCACAGTCGGTGATCAGCTAAGAGTCCTAAAACATGCACCACCAATGTGAAGAAAGTTCTTACCCTGTAATTTTTCCATGGCGCATGCCACACAGGTCGCGGCCACCTGCTTGGGATTCTTTCCACAAGTGCTGAAGTCGAAAGGTTCCTACAAGACACCGACAGAAGACTTTAGACAAAGCCTGGTGAACATTCTGAAGCTGAATCTAGTGCACATAGAAAAAAGATGTCCCATAATGGACTTGACAGACTGGAATCCAAGATTTCTTAAACGCATGGCAGATAAACATATATCAAGATTTCTTAAACGCATGGCAGATAAACATATCTTATGTAGCAAACATAGAAGCAGCAGTTATGTAAATGCTAAAACTATTTAAATACGTTGAATCAGGAAAAATATATGAGCCACTTCCAAACAAGCAAAGAATCCATAAAATGAGAAAGCAGTATATAAAACAACATCCATATAGGACCAGTATATGATTTTCTCAGAAGTGAATCATATAAACACATTGATATGTCAACTAGCCATAAGTCAGATTCTGTTATTCTAATTCATAAATCTTACGAGGCTTCATAAACTCACTACGCAGACATAGGGAGTGCACGAAAGGAAAAAAGTACAACGCCATAAAGTCAAAATTGCTGAGGCTGATGCAAATACCATGCCGAAGCTACTACTGCTGCTATTGTCATTGCTGTTGCGAAACAGAGAAAAGAGAGGACTTTGCTAATGCCATGACAGAGACAGAACAGAGACAGAATGCAACAAGGGAGAAGAAGATCAATCGAGAATGCCAAGAAAGTCAATAAAGAAAGATAACGACTGCAAATGAGATTAGACAGATATTGCCCAACTTGGACGGAGAAAGAGAATCTTACCAGCAGCGAAGGCAAAGATGACATGGAAAACAACTTGCAAACTCTCAAGCAGGAGGGAGGGAGAAGAAGAATTCCAACATGTTTTCACGGAGGAGGAAGTGCCAACAGAGGAGGAGGAGAAAATCGATGATATTGCAAACCGATATCAAAAGAGAATTTGATGATGCGAGGAAGCAGACTGCTCGCTAACCAAAGCTAGAGTGGAAAAGCTGCTACCTTTGCATAAATCAAAGTACTAGACATTTTGATTTCAAGAACCAACAATCTGATGCAAAACAAAGAAATCAGGTCCACGCGAACAGTACTCAATGAACACTGACTCCATGCAGAGTGCTAGGATGAATAGTGGAGCCATAACCGTAGCCTTTGGATCAGTACCCAAGACCCTAAACCATACGTCAAAAACAATCAAGGTTAAGACTCCAAATAAGACAAAAGTTTTCCAAAACCCTGAACATCAAAAATACTAGACTACCCAGACATAGTAAAATCCCTCCACTAAAGCATATACTTTTGCTACTCTAGACAACAAAGTAATTGCCACCCGATCGACAATTACCATATCGTTGCCTATTGTCCAAAGCAAATCTAAGTGAGAACTTTTTGGCCAGAAAGGAATCTGAAACTGCATCTTTTGATGCACTTCACAGTTTAAATAAACAGTTTTAAGTTGTAAGATCTTTGCAATGCATACCAGCAAATGGATGTTAACAAAGTGGCATGCATAGTCAAAGCAGCAGTGCCACGAAGTCATATCTCAAAAACATGATAAATATAATATGTATAAGTTAACAACAATTATGCGGATCAATTCTTCAATTCCAACAAGTAACACTAATACCAAAAAGATGAATCTAATTTTTCAAATCAAATCAGACCCTTTTCATAAAGAGAAGATAACACTAGTAACAAGAGGAAATGCAATATAATGGCCTTGACGGAGTGATCAAAATAATATGCTGTGATGCACAAACTATAGAACTGAATGCAAAACAACTGCTTAAACAAGCACATGGAGGTAAAAGTTCAAACCTTTCAGATATACCGTGAGAAGGAGCAACCGCGATGCTTGTGCCTGCACCATCATTTCTGCCAAACATTAAGATCACGAAGCAACACATCAGTGTCATAGCAAAAGTCTATATGGTAAGAAGACAAGAAGAATAGGCATCATCTCTGTTTGGAAGTTAAGAGGTCAGCATATCCCTGTCCATAAAATGTTTAATTTTTTAGCATGTACCCTAAGCAACATTTAACTTGAATCTCCTTTTTATCCTTTCTAAGAAACTACACAGCCAAGAAATATGACAACAGGACGGAGTAAAGTATGAAGAGCTTGGAAGTTGGAAGGTTTTGCAAGAAATTGATTATAAGGATTATTTCTGCTTCATGTAGCATGTTATTGAACAGCTAAAACTCAAATGTAACGACGAGCTGAGCAGGATAACATAGGACCTGAGGGACAGGAATGGAAAATGGCAACCTTGGTACCAGCTAACGAAACGGAAAAAGATCGAGAGCTTTCATTGCAAAAAATCTGTGGAAACAGCTTAGAAAGAAGAAAGGAAGTCCTACATGCCCTTCGGAAGAACAGGTGGACCAACAGCTAAATCATTTTGAGGACCTGCCTTCTGCAGGTCGCTAGAATTGCCAGGACCTGTACATTTAATCCATAACCAAATATTAAAACAGGAAACTCAAGAAAACTTGCGATGTCAAAATGTAGAACCGAAGGAATTTATCCACTTCAAACAAAATATTCAGATACGTGTCTGATCCTTCATTTCATCTATAAGCAGAATCAAATAGAAACAAACCCTTCCATATATGAGTAAAGTTAAATTGAGGCACCAGAAAAGGGGGTGCAGCCCAGTTCAAGGTAAACAACGATGAGCGAAAAAAGGCCCTGCTAACATGTGCCCTAAAAGCATAGGGCACCAAACAGGAATACATCATATATTAGGCATTTAAGAAGACAATGCCTCACTTTTATGTGTTTAGTTCTTAGGGTGGACCTTGCATAGTAAACCCCAATAACAAGACTTCACAACTACTTACAGTGTCGTCATGTCTTACACTTGCGATGATAAGAAAGCACCCACTCAGAAAAGCTCGACCTTCCGAGTCTCCATGAAGTTCGAGCATTACCCAACACCAAAGAGCAAGAGAACAAAAGATGGTAAACTTTTTTGTCCAAACTAAAAGCAACCACGTCTTTAAATCACCTTATATTCCTTTAGAACCAAACACAGCTCTAAATGTATAAAGGAGCTTTAAAACCCCTGAATAGCAGCATAGAAGCGCCTTACAAAAGAAACCAGTCAAAAACTCCATCAATCAAGAAACCATTCAAGCATTACCCACAATGGTAAATTTCATGTCCAAAACAGATTCAACCAGACCCTCTAGCGTCTCCTATTCCTTTTGGACCAAATGAACTAAATGTGAAAAGGAGAACCCTCATGCACGGACCCCTGTACAGGAACTTGGTACCTCCCTAAATGAGCCAAAAAAATTGAGAGAACAAGGCCCAAGTATCAGAAGCAAAAGGGCTATGAAGCCTTAAAGCTATGACTCAGAATAGTACCATAGTATCCGATTCCTATTGTATCTGCACTTATCGGAGATCGGGTGGCGAAGGGCCGAGACCTCCAATGCGAAAAGTCTTCCTATGGAGCCACAGCTTTCCACTCTCAAAAGGGATTTGCAGAACCAATTTGATGTCAATCAATGGTCAAATTTGATACGTTACACCCTGCTTCTCCGAGAAACGCCAAAGTACAGTGGGTATTAGCTTAGCAATAGACTGTATTTAAACCTTTCGCCTACCTTATGATCTTTTTCAACCAATTCTGGTGTTTGTTGTTGAAAAGAGGGTCAATAATTGGATGGCTTCTAGAGAAAATGGAGTTCTAGGAGACGGTAACGAGACAAAGTTTCAACGTAAAATAGAGAACTATTCAGGAAAATGAGAGAACCATTCGTAAAAAACTAAAAAAGACTTTGGAAGGTAACGGAAAGGAATGTCGTTAAAATCCTAGTACCTGGTAGAGTGAGGGCATTTGAAGTTGAAGCTTGCAGAACATTATTATGTGCATCTGACTTAGCATGAGTATGAGGTTGAGCTGTCGAGCTTTTGATCCCTCCGTATTCGACATTTAGCTTCAGTAACAGATCACGCTTTCAATTAGAAACAAGAAGACAAATGCAACAGGTGCTCCATACAAAATGTGAGAAAAACAGAACCGAAGTGTATATGTGATAAGTAGGAGACTGAACATTATCGTTCATTAGGTTTCTTTCTCAATGTGTCATGTTCCTCCACTACCTCAATTTCAAAGTTTAAATACCTTTACCTTTCGGCTTTAAACAACAGAGAAACTTCAATAACTGAACTTTGGCCTCAGACAACATTTAAACCTATTTTGGCCTTGTCAAATAGTCCTCTCGCTTCATACCATAATTCTTTTCCCCGTTGGCTATTTGTGAATTTCTAGGTCGGTATTCGAGCACCCAAAAATCAAATTGAACTCAAATAGCGAATACCCATCATACAAACACTGTTTGCCAAGCCAAACTAGCTCAAAAATAACGAAGTAAAGTCACACACATGTCCGAATGCTCTTCTACAAAATCCTCAAAAGCCCGAAGGGAACAAAAACCTAAGAAACGGATGAAGTAATCACACTCTGATCAAAATGTTTGACTAGTCTCCACACTATCTTAAAAACGACCTAAAATTTCGAAACGAAATTTACAGAACTTCATCAGCTCATCAAGAGTGTGTGTGGGTGGGTGTTGGTGGGCGTGTGTGTGTGTGTTTTTCTAAATCTAACCTTATGGCTGACTCGAATCTTCTTGCTGCGCCCAATATATGCACAAAGACGGAAACAGAAGATCGTTATAGATGATTCGATAGTGTTGAGCCTAAAGGTATAATGAGATGCTATGAAGCGAAACTAGGGCTTCTTTTAGAGCTACCTTTCGGCGTCGGGAGGAGGTAAGTGGGCGTGAACAGGAGAGAAGAGATCGAGGGCTCGCTTGGTGGATGTGAAGGTGAGCTTCTTCAGCGACTGTGGCTCCACCGGCAGCTCCATCTCCATTGTTGAGCATGGATGGCCTCCACGGGGTTTATACAGTCCGGTTCAGTTTTATGCTCTGTGGCGGTCTTTGGTCCAAAAATTCACTCTACCATCTGGACCGGGTTCGGTAATAAGTCCGATACGTATACGTGACCACCTGTTACGGAATGTGATCATCTGATGCGCATTTCACATTACTGCTTTAATTTTGACGCAATTCATTTTATTGTTATTGTTATTAATTTATATTCTATTCTATTCCTTAATTGACGGGTTAAAATTCAATTTTTTAAACATCTATCAATCTCCTAAAGTTACTTCTATCGATTTAGCACACACATAATAAGAGAACTACTGGTTGAAAAGTCCATTTTATGATGTCAATGGGCCGGGCTTGGGCCGGCCCAGCCCGAGCCCAACGGGCCTCCAAAGAAAACGGGCCTGGGCCGGGCCTGAAATCTAGATATTAGGACCCAGTCCAAGCCCTGACCCTAGGCCCAATATTTAGGGTCGGGCTTGGGCAGGGCCCGGGCCCAAGTTTTTTTTTGTTCCCAACTCCTTGTTATTTATTTGCGTCGATGGCCAACAAGAATACATCAAATTAATTGGTTGAGATTGATACATATTAATTTGGTGTAATATTGACAAGTCTTTTTTGGCCTACTAACATTATAATTTATTAGTAGCATTTTTCGAAAGTTTGGTAAATAGAAAATGGCGATTACATCTATCAAATTGCTTAATACAGTAAACTGATCTTAATCTATTCTCGTTTGCTTATAACCTAGTAACTTGAAAAATTTGAACAAGGATTGACTTCGGCTAACAATATTCCAATATAGTGACATTTTCATTATTATAACAAAGTTAGTATCCGTTATAAAAAAAAAAAGGTTAATTTTTTTTTTTTTTAATTTGGTGTGACTGTGGTCTCTCTCTCGGCTTGTTGTAACTATGCCCTCGTCCGGTGAATGTAAGAAACACGCAAGAAAGTAAGAAGAAAGAAATCAGAGGAGCACTGAGCACATCTCATTCTCACCAAACCTAGATCAGGAAAAAGGAAGAGAAATTGGAGCACACTTTCTTGTCAAAGTTCTCTTAACAAGATCTATAATTCTCAAGCATTCATTATCTTTGAAGATATATAATATCATATAATATCAGAAAATACGAAAGGAAAGTACACACTCCTACTGCGTGTTTGGTGAGATTTTTTTCTCCCCTTCTCTCTGTCTCTCTCTCACTTTTCTCGCTTCAGCCTTTCTTTCTTCCACTCTTACATGTTTTATTGGGGAATATAGCCGTTGGGGGGAAAAGTGAGAGAAAACAAAATTTGAAAAAAAGTGGGCCAGCCCAGAAAAGGACCCAATTTCGGGCCCAATTTTGGGCTAATTTAGGCTTTTTCGGGCCGGGCTTTTTCAGGGTCGGGCCAGCTCAGGCTTTTTTTGGGCCCGGTCGGGTCGGCCCGTTTGACATCTCTAATTTTATTCTACCATAAGTTTTGCCTGTATCTATTTTTAAAGCACGAAAAGCCTCCGAATCTTATGTCCAATTTAGTTGCATAGAGATGCTCGGGAAGCATACCGTTTCATATCCTCCTTTTTGTTTCGCTAGCTAGTCATAGTGTATAAACTCATGGATATGTAATTCCTAATTTGGAGTTTGAGTTTCGATTTATAAGTTGGATGTTTTTTGTAAGTTGGTACAGAACTGTTTGGTTGTTCTATTATGCCTCAACAGTTTGCACCTTGGTAGACATAAGTTAATAATGGTGCATGCTAATATCCTTATTAGTTTGTGGAGAGATGCATTGATTGTTGCCTACGTCCTTAACATAGTTATGTCTAACTCAGTCACATCTGCCTCGTATGTTTCTTGTTAGCTCACAAGGTCAAATATGGAGAAAATCATAAATGATATGTGATGTAACATGAACACTTTGATGGTGTATTGACTGA